>CACRXP010000072.1:400366-443229 GCA_902702965.1 Spirometra erinaceieuropaei
ACTACGTTGAACTGTTGGCTTTGCGGAAATGGCAACTGGAAGGCGACAATGAATTAATGCATGATCACTTGCAAAGAGGTCATGATAAAAATCCATAGATAAAGGGAAGGTGCCATTAGTAAAAATTAAGTCTAAAACACTATCGTTTCTGGTCGAAGAGTGAACTAATTGAGTCAGGTTTGAAAAGTGAATTGTGTTAAGCAGCTTCTGGAATTTAGGAGGAGAAGTATGTGTGTGCCAGTCAATTTCTGGCAAATTAAAATCGCCTACAATTATCTTGACATCGAAAGAAGTTTCTGCAATTTTTTCAAAGAGTTCGCAAAGGTGGCTTTCATTGCCGGAGGAACAAGGAGGATTATATACACATCCGACTAAGGCTTTCCTATTTTGAGGAAGGATTACCGAAGCAAAACATAAATTTCCAGAGAAGGAGGAAATGTTCAAGTTATAAGGCGATTGTGCAAGTGAGGATCTTATGTAAAGAAGGCATCCACCGCCGCGTCTGTCGGCACGGTCCTGGCGGTATAAACTAAGGCTATCTATGTTAAGTACCGAATCTGAAATTAGAGAGTGGGCCCAAGATTCAGTAATGCACAATACGTCTGTGTCAAACTCAACAGCTACACTTCTTAGGTGTGCCATCTTTTGCACGACAGATCTTGCGTTGAGAGAGACAATACTGAGCGTATTCCTAATATGTAGGTTCCGCTCATTGCTACCTGTCACCAAATACTTGTTTTGCTTTTTGCACGTAATCAGTCTTGTCCATAATAACGGTTACGTAACCTTTGTTAGCAGATACAACGACTACCTTGTCATGTCAACAGTTTTCAGAGATCGCAACTCATATGGGTAAGTTTCGATGACATTTTCTTTGTTAAAGAAGACCAATCGCACACTTGCGTATACCCGCACACATGTCTTCAGGGATGGAAAAAGTTATAGGACGGAGTTACGGCCCGATAGGAAGTGTGTAAATGCAGCATCAATAGGAATGAATATAAGTCCTTTAGGTAGCAGACTTATTTCGACGGATACCAGACTCATTATCGAAAGGTTGACAACTCTCGCAGATATGTTGCACTCGTTGGTAGGACGAAGAATAGAATAGAACAGAATAGGTCTGCTATAACGCCACTTATATATTGTCAGTCCCCTTTGAAGTCAGGAAAAAAACCTTAAAATGTCATCCGTTTCGATTGCACTTGGACTTTGTTTGTTTTAGGTGTCTGTTTAGACAAAACAGCGCGAATTGCGAGGTTGTTTTAAGTTAAGAAGACCCGAGTTCCAAGATAAAATAATCACGAAAGTTTTAAAAAAGAACGATATGTACGATTTAAAAATGGAATTATATAGGTTGGTAGTTTTCTTGGGCATGAATAATATGTCCTTCATGAAAATTGAAGAACTCTGATATCGTCCAGACCTTGAAATTCTTTTTGAGTTTAATAAGTTTGGATGTTTGCTAGTTGCCCGTGGCCAGTCAATCTGGCCAGCGGTTCTTCTTTCAGCTCGACTCTCCTCTTCACGCTGGCGTCTTTCATGGTAGAATTTACTCGTTACAGCACGGCTTCGAATATGCTTTCAGGTAAGGATGGAAACACTGACTTCTAACGTCGGATATGCGCACATACTTGGTTGAATAGGTGGCAGAAAAGCCCCTGAAAGGGGAGCTAATCACTTATGAGATGATGATTTTCATCGGTGTCGGGGAAACAGAAATGCATGGGGGACTTAATTACCATTGGAGAACTTTCGGTTCTTTGTTGAAGAGAATGGCTGACCCCAGTTGTCCTCTTAGAGGTAAGATAGTCGCAAACCACCCAATGTGTATTAATTCAAACTTGAAGGCATCCCTCAAGGATGGAAATCGCTCCCGGTGGCGTTACAGACCGCCTCCGAAAAGCACTTACGGGAGTATAAGGAGCACCGCAACATTTGCAGAAGTGAGGACAGTAAGCTTTGAAGAAATTTCGAAGTGAACATATTTAAAAACCCATTAGACCGTCCCGAAATCATATATGGCTACATACAGGGTACTGAAAGAATTCTGGACCCAGTCTTTGTCCTTAGGCCTACAGACGGAACAATGGGAACTGATGGCCAGGTTAAAATATCCCTTATTTCTAATTTCTTAGTCCCTCTTCATCCAAGACCCTTACGCATTTTTATTCTTCCACTCATTCCCCAATCAGTGTCTCCTCCTCATTAGGCGAAATTTGTGGGCCCTAGTTACGGCTGAGCTGCTTCGCTTGACGCCTCCAAAATCGCCCAGTCCGAATCGAATCCCCGCAGAAGCATTTCGAGAACTGGCTGATAGACTGTGCGAACCACCGCCTTTCATATTTCAAAAGCCTTTTGAAGAAGGCAAACTCCCGGGAGAATGGAAGTATGTATTCGCCATCCCGGTCACTGGTGAAGACTTACTACTTTACGGACAAAATTATTGTCCTGTCAGTATAACTTGTATTGCATGTAAAATAATGGAGCGCATTACCAACAGACCTTTACTGGGGTATCCAGAAGAAAAACAAATAATATTCGATGTTGGACATGTCTTTCGTCAAGAACACTCTTACATCATGGGTATTCTCCGCTGGATAAAAGTCACATATACCGGCTGTACAGTGGATGTCATAAATTAAGATTTTGTGGACGACGAATTGATAAATAACGATACTAGGTCATTGGATTGACATGATTTTTGCTCCCGTGATGATACAACCGTTATTTGTGGCGTCATGTGTAATGTTTGCAAAGACCTCTTGGAGGTTGTGCATCGTAGATATTTCAAGTCTAACTCTTTGGATTCCCCTGTCCCTCACTTTCTTTGTTACAGACTTAAAAGTTGAGACAGTAGCTTTGTGACTTATCGACTACCTCTTTATCCGTTCATCTATGAATCACAGAGAATTTCGAAATATCCTCAAGGATGTGCCAAGCGCGCGACAGGCAAAGAGAATCATTTGTTCTAAGTGGTTCGAACCCTGCAAAATCCCAACATTGCTCCTCCTCTCAGCGTGTTTACGAAACTCCACCCCTGCTAAACGTCAACAAAATCTTCCTCATCGATAACACTGACGAAACGAAGTTGTTTAGTGCTTTCTTTGCAAAACGCCTTACTATTGAGTCCGAATCAGTTTTTCCCCTTCGTTCACTTTCATGTAGGACACTAAGTACATTCGATGTCTGCTTAGATCTAATTAAGAAACATCTTAGTTGTTTAAAAAACTCATACTGCTCGGGAATGGACGAGATTCCAAATTCTTGGCTAATATTTCGGGCGGATTTTTCTAGAAAACATGGAAGACGTCAATTATCATTCCTGTCTTCAAGTCTGGATCTCGTTCCGATGATAATAACTATCGGACGTGAACAAAACAGGTTTTCTATCAGAACGCATCTGAAGGATAATTTTCAACGAAATTCTTGACTTTTTCCGAGTAACAGACTTCTGAACTCTAATCAGCGTGGATTTTTAATTGAAAGATCCTGCAAAACTTTTAAATTGGCCTTTTTAAATCAAATTACGTCTCTTCATAATAAGCAGCAGTCATTGGTAGTTATCTATTTTGATCTTAGCAAAGCCTTTGACAAGATGCACCGTAGATGTCTTTAGGTAACATTGGAGGCTCCCAGCATCCGGCAGCCTCTGGTCGACTTAATCGGGTTCTTCCTGTCTAACCGCTATCAGAAAGTCATGCTTGGTAATAGCTACTCCACGCCTCACGCGATCACGAGTGGCATGCCTCAAGGCACAGTTCTGGGTCCGCTACTCTTCCTTTTTTGCATGAATGATATTTCGATTGAACTCAGAAATTCGCAAACTGAGTCACTGATGACCCCAAGTGTGTTTGCTCTTATTCTAAGGATACCACAGAGGTTTGTCTTGAAAAAATTAAAGCTAATTTACTACGCTAAAGCAGATGGAGTTTTCATAATCCAAATATAGTTTCATGCCATTTGGTCCTGTCAGGCTTCCAGGTCCCATACTTTTTCTGAAAAACCCTCTCAAGATGCTTTATCGCAAAGGACCTGGGTTTAAGTTATGCAAATAAACTTGCTTTACCACTTCATGCAGCTGGTATCTCTGCCAAAGCCGCACAGATATGTGGGTTCATATCACGTAATATTTTCCTTCCGGAAATGAGGCTAAGTACTTGTCAAATGTTTGTCCTTCTTATCCTCGAGTACCGCTGTCCTTTTATTTTGCCTAATGAACGCCTCTTTGTGAAATAACATCGAAAATTTTCAGAGGATTTTCGCCCGGGAGCTCTTTTCTCATGCGGCATCTCACACTTCTTATACTCAGAGATTTCAGCTAGTGAACGCTAAGTTTCTGTCGATTAGAAGACTAGAAGTTGGCCTTTGCTTCCTTTATCGCATTAACTCTAGTCTCGATCTTCCGCGCATTGATGCTCTCACTCTGAGGGATCGGTCCTGCGCCACGCGCCATCCCTTCATAGTGATTCCGCCTCCCTTTCGTCCTACATCTAAACGTTCCCTTTTTGCTTCCAAATATGCCTTACTTTGGAATAATCTTCCACTAGAAATTAGGTCACTGCCTAAGTTATCGGCATTCAAATAGAAATTGTGCAGGCAACTTACACCGGAAAGTCTAAAATCGCTATTGGCCATTTTATTCCCGAACCCTCAACTTCTGGACTTCGAGAAGAGTAATAAAGGAGAAATCCTCACTCATATTTTTACAATCCCCTGTTTTTAATTGACCGCTCAATCCGCCGTTATTACCTTTTCCCTGTTGCTGTGATTTGTGCGGTCCTTGATGCCATTTCATTTCGACCTCAAACGATCTGTCAACGCTCACGGCGGAATCCTCTGTATTCGCCATCTACTAATACTTTCGCCGGCCAGCAAAGATATCTCATGGTCGTGTCTCCTTTGCCCCCTCCTCAAGTGGACTCAAAACAAACTCCCGCGACCGCATCTGGGTTTCTCTTGTCTAGCCACTTTTACGCGAAAGCCTCATCCGATGTCTGTTTAGAATCCTTATACGCTGCCGCATGCAGGCCGGTCCTGTACGGCCTATATGCTTACCCATTCATGAGTGACAATTTTTATACCCTGAAAATGTCCGCTAGAATCCGTTGTACACTACCACATTCAGGCCGGTCCTGCCCGCATTCTTATCCTTTAATGAGCGACAGTTTTTTCCCTTTAAGTTAATCCATTCAAATTCCTATTGTTTATTCGACAAAGGAGTTTTCACTGGTCGCTGATCATTTTTCCTATCAGACTACTCATCCAATAAGCATGCACTGAATACTGTACAGATTCGCACTACCTGTTCTAAAATTGATATGAAAATTTGTTTTTACTTGTTATGACAGGACGCCCAAGGATCTTGAATAAAACGATTTTATTTGTTTATAATTCTTGACTTCTGGTAGACTATTGGTGCCGTGCCAAAAACGCTTCTTTTAAGGAGGATTTTACTGCTTGGACTTAAAATAGGGGATGTTGAAAAGCACAGATATCTGGATATATGGATTACCACAAGTCTGGTGTCGTCAGAATACTGTAAGAAGATGCTCCAGAAGACAACCTGTACGTTGCATCTGACTAGGCGTGAGTTTAGCATATTTCCTCCTGAAATCTTTGGAAGAATTTTTCGCGTCTTCCTGAGAAGTCATCCAAAATACGAAAGGCCAGCAGTTACATCATGGATGATGAGGAACATTGACCTTCTTGAATAGATGCAAAGCACAGCAATATAAATGGTTGAGATCTTACGTATTAGCCGCATCAGGACAGGCTGAATATGCTTGACGTACTCCCTCTATCTAGTGGGCAATTAATTTGTGGCCTGCACTTGACAGTCCGGATTTTCCGTGGACATGGCTATTTGCTGAGACCAGACGATTCCTTAGGTTTGTCTGTACCTCATATCCTCGATCTGGTTGAAAATTCGTGTCATACCTTTAAGAAAACCGTTTTAAACTTGTAAACTCAGTAATGTTATTCAGAGA
The DNA here is from genome assembly GCA_902702965.1 of Spirometra erinaceieuropaei. Taxonomy (NCBI): domain Eukaryota; kingdom Metazoa; phylum Platyhelminthes; class Cestoda; order Diphyllobothriidea; family Diphyllobothriidae; genus Spirometra; species Spirometra erinaceieuropaei. Next base: position 406,357 of record CACRXP010000072.1, read on the forward strand.
AATGCCCTCAAAACACGGTGTAAAATGCATGCCCAAGGCGGGATTTGAACCCGGTCCATCGATCGGAGAGACAACCGTCACTACCACTAGGCCACTGACTCGCGCCAACACTGTCAAAAATAATAATACATATTGTATTACGCATGATATTAATGACTGCAGTGTTGGACGTTCTGCTGTCAGACCAATGCCCGTAAAACGCGCAAAAAGTCTAGTGACGTTGGGGGATGTCACATACGACGATGAAATCTGTACCACATGTTTCGGACTCGTCCATAAGTTTTCAAAAATGGAGGGGGAGTTAAAAGGTCTAAAAATGGAGGTAGAAAAGTTAAGGCAGCTTACTCACCACTTACGTGAAGAGAAGAAGCCGACGAATTCGGCAATGCAGAATCCGAAAAAAACATATGCAACCACGGCTTCTTTAGCCATATCAAACGCTGAAACTGACGTCGGTTCGTCCAGGGAACTAGACACAGTTGAATCCCAGTCTCTTAGGCGAGAAAAAGACCAGCCGAAGCGAGCTCAGATAACAAAGAAACATTCCAGAAAAACAACGCGCACCTCTATACGGTCCAAAAAAACGAAGGTCGCCTACGTACACGCAGACCAGCGAAGGAGAACGACCAGGAGGCCTACGAAGGACCGCCAGAGGCTCCCAAATATGTTGAGCAATAAAGATATCGGAACACCTTGTGGACCGAATATTCAGGAGGAGGTTTCGAAAGAAACTGAGGTAAACTTTTTCGACGAACACCTCGGAAACACAGAAGGATGGGTTATCAACAGGAAGATAACTGAATCGTACACGGATCTCAGTTTCGTTAGCCCAATAGCTAGGTTATCCGAAACCAGCGAAACTAGTAAACTGGAGAAGAACGCTCAGTCACTCAAAGGATGTGTGACAACAGCGAGCACTAGGTTCAGTCGCCGGCAAAATGTAGTTATAAAAGGAGTACCCGAATCAACGGCAGCAGTACCAAAGGAGAGAGTTAAGCATGACTTAGACCTTCTTCAAGTGTATGCGAAAACTTTGTTAAGAGACGATGAGTCACTAAGTGTTCTCAAAGCATTCCGAATAGGAAAAAGTCAGTCAGCATCCGGTTCCAATTCCCGGCCTCGACCCCTAAAAGTCATTTTGGAGACTGAAGCACAGGCCCAGCTTCTGTTACAGAGAAAATCATCTCTACGGGGTCAGCATCCTGAAGTTTTTTTTCAGCCGGATTACGAGCCAAAAGAGCGAATGAAATTGAGAGAGCTGATGACGGAGCTGGTAAAGCGGAGAAACAGCGGCGAAACACACCTAAAAATCAAGAATGGACAAATAATTCAGGTCCAAAGGACATTTCTCTGGCCGAAGGCCGTCATTCTGACAGCCTAACCGATGCAAAGGTGCCAACTCCTGAGGCTGCTCGAACCAGTGGCCGCTGTCTAGAAATCTACTACACTAACTGTCAGAGTCTTCTCAACAAGCTAGATGAACTCAGATTACTAGTTTGTGAACAGAAGCCACACATAATTGTCCTAACAGAGACATGGTTGACTGAGGAAATTAGTAGTAGCGAAGTCAGAATTGAAGGCTACCAACTGTTCCGTTGTGACAGATTTCACCGTCGAGGTGGAGGCACAGCTATTTATGTGTCAAATGAAATTGCGTGCTGTCAACGAGAAATATCCGATGGTACGCCCCGAAATTTTGAAATAATTTCATGCAAGATATGCATCAAACAATTACCGACACTGAACCTGTGTGTTGTCTATAGGCCTCCCAGCTCGAATGAAATCGCCGATATGGAATTACTTAGTGTACTGGAGTTGTTATGTAAGCAGGAGAACTTACTACTTCTGGGTGACTTCAACGCTCCAGGAATAGACTGGAACATTCCCCTAACAAACGCCCCGTCCACGTCATTTGACCACAAGCTACTACAACTCTCCCTGAATGAATACCTCATTCAGCACATAAAATTCGGAACAAGAATGAGAGAAGGACAACGATCCAACTGTTTAGATCTCGTTTTCAGTAAAGAAGAAGGACTCATAAATGAAGTTAATCCACAACCTCACTCGGTTTAAGCGATGATATTGCTTTAACCTGCCTGTGCTCTCTCCTATCCAACCAACAACCAAAAATCAAGACGCGCAGAAATATTTGGAAGGGTGACTTTAACGCAATGAGACGCACTCTTTTGGAGGAAACCTGGTTGGTCAACACAGAAGATTCAGACGAATTTTGGCAGTACTTTCGCGGGATTATAGAGCGTCTGATTGATTCCCATTGTCCAATAAAAATGACAAGACCATGTATGCGACCGCCGTGGGTCAATCCGACGACAAAAAAGACCATGAAGAAGAAACAGAGACTCTGGAAAAAGTATTTGCAACTTCGAGATCCAAGGTCACTCGCCGAATATAAAGATCAGCGCAATAAATGCCGCAAAGAAATACGGGTTGCTAGAACTTCTTTCGAGCGTCGACTGATAGCAGAATCCATTACATGTCCCAAGAAGTTTTACGGGTACATCCGCAGTAGGAGGAAACATAGGGACGAAATTGCGTGTCTAAAGGATAGCCTCGGAAACTTATTAGTTGAAGGGTCACAGAAAGTGCGATTACTGTCTCATTTTTTTCAATCGGTTTTTACGGGGGAGTCCTCAGAAGACAATAAGCAGTTTGAAATGGACCGAGACAGCCGGGAGGTTCAAATTCGCAAAAATATTGCCGTCATTGAAACCGTCGCCTTTTCCGTGGAAGAAGTCAGACGCGTCCTCAGTCAAATAAAACTTGATAAGTCTCCTGGACCCGACGGAATTCCCGGGCTAATACTTAAGGAGCTATCAACGGAGCTGTCAAAGCCTCTTTCGACTCTCTTTGAGCTTTCAATGAGAACAGGAAGGCTGCCCTCACAGTTGAAGACAGCTAACCTCGTTCCATTGCATAAGGGAGGCAGCAGGATGACAGCAAGCAGCTTTCGACCTATTAGCTTAACTTGCCTCCCTTGCAAAACGATGGAAGCTATAGTAAAAAACGCTATACAGCAATTTTGTGAAGAAAATAACATCTTGCAGGATTTTCAACATGGCTTCCGGAGAGGACGTTCCTGCCTGTCAAATCTGCTAGCTTGTCTGGAAATCTGGACCAGGGCTCTAGAAGAGGGTTTTGAGGTCGATGTCGTGTACATCGATTTCCGCAAAGCCTTTGACACTGTCCCACACCAACGTCTTCTTCACAAATTGAGCGACATCGGCATCCGGGGAGATCTTCTGAACTGGATTAGGGCGTTTCTGGTTGGTCGGAAACAACGTGTCTGTATCGGGGATGATATGTCAGAATGGGTGAATGTGACCAGTGGTGTGCCGCAAGGCTCAGTTCTGGGACCATTGCTCTTCATCCTTTACGTTAACGACAGCCTTCAGGAAATCGACTGCGGCAAAATAATGTTTGCAGACGACGTTAAGCTCTGGCAAGTCATTAAGGGTCCGAATGATCAGAGATCCCTTCAAGATAATCTGCACCGACTGCAAGCGTGGTCGAAGAAATGGCTTCTAGATTTCAATGTGGAGAAGTGTGCCGTCCTTCATCTGCGTCCAACCAACTCTCATTAAAATGAGAGTCTGAGGACTTATCACCTGAAAGATATAAGGCTCCCCGCAGAATCTTCACAGAAGGATCTCGGAGTTTGGATACAGAACAACCTGAAACCAACACTGCAGTGTCACAAGGCTGCAAAAAACGCCATGGGAGTGCTGCATGCAATAAAAAGGGCTTTCGTAAATTTTGACCAAGACCTTTTTAGGAGAGTTTACGGCACATTTGTTCGGCCCCACTTAGAATATGGCATACAAGCATGGCGGCCATGGCTGGTAATGGACCAAGAATGCCTCGAACGGGTACAACGGCGTGCAACAATGCTGGTAATCGGTCTAAAAAGCCATTCCTACACAGAGAGACTGAATTGCCTTAATTTATTCCCTCTGTGTTACAGGCAGCAAAGAGGTGATCTTATCCTCGTCTACAAGATAATACATGGCCTTGAGTATGGACTTAAATTTGAGGACATGTTTCAGTGGCATCTTTCACCCAATCTTCGTGGTCACTCGATGAAGTTACGGACAACAATGTCCAGGCTGAATCTCCGTTCTGAATTTTTCACGCAGAGGGTAGTGGAGAAATGGAACGATCTCCCTCAGTCAGTCGTGGAGGCTACATCCCTGCAACTCTTCAAGAAACGCTTGGATGATTATTTGTGTCCCCTGTTTTACCTCGACGGTCTGAATCTGAACTAATACCCCTGGTCCCCACAAATATTTCCTCTGAGACAATGCTACTCAAATGAACAAAGTACTGTTTTTATAGTGAATATTTTTTGTTCGTGTACAGTTATTTCTAACGAGCTGACATGTAATCAATAGGGTTTTCAAAGGCTTTGCCTATTATCCTTACCAAATAAACTGAAATAAACTGAATAAACTGAAAAAAGTATGTGGACATCCCAACGAAGTCAAAAGCGAAAGTACGCGATTGGACTATAAAAAGTTTTCCTTCATTTACCATGTGGTTCGACCATGAAACTCGCTAACCTGTGAGGTGGCGACGGCCGACACCATTATGTTCCAGAGGAAACCTGAACACACGTTGTTTGATAAAGACTGTCTTTATAACATAATTTTCGCAGCCGCATTTGTAAAATATTTTATGTCCTCGATCCCTCCGTTTGGAGTCACAGTGAATACTAACACTATATCGTATCGCAAAGTGACCATATTCTAAATGTATGCAGTTTTGTTCAAATGGAAATATGTGAAACCGTTGTATATAAATAAACCTATCAAGGGCTCTGCCTGAAGCCCTTCAAATATATACCTCGGTCATCGATTTAGACGATGATCAACTTGTGCTTCGCGGCAGACTGAGAGCAGGGACTGTGATTTGGATGTGAATTAGCCATTAGTGATAGTAGACTTTTGCAACATCTACTATGCCCTCCCCTCTCCTCTCACTTGGGCCCGGTCTCAAAACAGAGTCAAGAAAACCAGAGGTGAGAAAGTGCGCAGGTGCCTGGCATGGCGAAAACCCGCCTTTTGGCATTTCGCCAACTCCCCTTGTTTAAAACGTACACTAAACACGATTTGATACCACAACGAAGGCATCATCCGAAAGATTTCTGCAGCATTCGTACGGCCACGCTTGGAATACAGCATACAAGTCCGGAAATCATGCGCGGTTCATAATGAAAATTTGCTTGAAGGAGTTTAGAGGAGAATAAAGGGTCAGGACTCCCTTCCTTATGCAACCTGCCTAACAAGTCTGAATCTCTTTGTCTTGAGTTATAGGCAGCTGCGCAAGGATCTCTTGCAAGCACTCCGCATTATGAAGGAACCGGACCATAGCCTGTCCTTTGAGGACTCTTTTTATTTGTTCCCATGACCACCCTCCAAAATCACCCGCCAAAACTGCGCATTCGGCAGGCAAAGCTGGATGTGAGGAAGTCCTCCCACTCTCTCAGAGTGGTCAAACCATGTAAAGCCCTCCATGCAGATGTCACCATCTATAGAAAGACTTAAAATGAATCCTAACATACCTATGTTTCACAATTAACGAGACCGATGAGATATCGAGCTCATTCCCTGAGAGCCACACACAATTTTTCATATTATCATGGACCGGTTCGAATTATTTTCGTCCAGACAGTTTCCCTATATACGGCAATCGGTTTTACGTTGCAAACAGGGTACTGAAAGACTCACGTCTAATTCCTTCAATAAAATGAAATGAAAATAGGAGGCCGAACATAGCCCAATTGGCGTGACGCGAGCCTGAAGCTGGGCCCACCGTCACATCCCAATGTTGATGTTTCTTACGGGTACTCATCCCTGATAACGCCTGCCGGACTCCGATCTGGCCTCCGTGTTGATCCAGCGCGGCCCGCCTAAGGGCAAACATGCATGATTACGTATGTATGCAGGTGAATGCTAGTCCCAAGTCGCCAATGCTCCAAGCCACGGCTTTTAGAGAGCTATGATAGCTTGAACAACGTCAAATTGCTCATAATGAGTAAACTGCGCCGAGTTGTTGACCTATCATTATGAAGATCAAATTTCGAGTTCCGGGTGTATGCATAAGTGAGGAAGAATAGGAGGCAGACACCGGGACATTTTGTCTATTGTCCTGAACTTTCAGACTCGTGCAGGAGTCCATCCCCAGAGGTAGTAGCGGAACCAGAACAAGCGAACGTTATAGGGCGTGAAGGCCAATCAATGGCCGACGGTGCAAGACTGGGAGTGACTACTCGGGGCTCCGTGCGCCGGCGCAAGATCTATAAATCGATTGACCGAGTTCTCATCCAAGGCCCAAGGCTCTATCAATTCTTGGCCTGCTTTGTTTCCGGTGCGGACGACTATTTTGGTGGCTGCGAAGTTAAACTCGTGACCCATTTCGTAAATGTGGGCGGCCACTTGTGATAATGCGTCGCCTCGTCGCACAGCCAGCTTATGTTCGTGTATGCGCGATACGAGCATGCGCTCAGTCGGTCTTGTGTAGTTACCAGGACAATTTTGACACGGAATGCGATACACTACTCCAGATTGCTCTATAGGCTTTAACCGGTCTTTGAGTTTCCTGACCCTATTGCGCATGATGGCTTTGGGGTGGTGTGCAGTTCCAACACCTAACTCCGCAACAATGCGTTCGGTCGCTTCTGAATCGTCTTTGATGTATGGCAGAGAATATCATGTCGTCGGTGGCATTGATGTACGAGTTATTTGGTGGCGACCGCGTAGGCAGCGACTAGTGAATGCCCTCGGATAGCCATTTTGCATAAACTGGTCGCGGAGATAACGGGCCTCACGTGCTCTGTCCTCCGGTTTGCTGCAATGAGTTTGAATCCGTTTGAAGAGCGTCTTCACACAGTTTCGTTTGTGAGCCACCGGATGAGTATTATGAAAACTGAGAAGCTGTGTGGTGTCCGTTGCCCTCCTACAATCATTCGTTTCAAGTTCACTGTTGGGGTTTTGTCTGACAAACAACTACTGTGCCTGTTCTTCTTCCCTCGAGAATTTGATATCAGGGAAGACTGCGTTCAGCAGGCTGTAGACATGTTGCAGCATGTCCTTCCTTACGACGACAAACGTGTCGTTTACCTAAAGGCACCAAAATACTGGCTCACGTTGGATGAAGGTAATGGAAGACGATGGACTCCCGCACGTGTCTGAAAGCTCAGGACAAAATACAAAGTGATCCGGTGCTCGAGTCCTCTTCTTCACCTATCTCTATATTCCCACTTTCCGGTCCCAGTCACTGTCCAAGCCGGTCAGTCGTTTGGTATACGAAATGGACGTAGTGGTTGACAGAGCTAAATGGCTCCTCTGCGTTCGCCACATGGACGACCTGGACCCTGAAGAGTACACGCCGGGATTTCACTCACAAGGGGAATATAAAATTCTGATCTCGCGTGCAACAGGGTAGCCAAACGGTGAAAAGAGCCGAAAAGCACACTTATTACTCACGTTAGTGGTGCCGGCGATGTAAGATTTCGGATAGGTGTATGTGTAATGCATACGTTGATGGGGGATTATGATGGAATTTTTTCGTATCTACGGCTATTAAGCGCGGCTTTTAATGGAGTTTTGCGCAGTCGAATAGGCTAATGCGCTGACTAAATGTCAGTGGGCATTGAAGGCAGTTGTGGCGATTGTGTCGATTGCATGTGGGTGCTCCAGGGGCTGGTCCACCGACCTCTGCACGATGGCTTCACAAGTGGCCGATAAGGTCAATATGAGAGCCAAATGTATGGGGACAGTGCGGTCAGCATAGGTTGGCAGCGTCAGAGCCCGTTCCAGTGATGCTGATGGTGGTGGTGGTGGTGGTGGTAGTGGTGATGGTAGTAGTGGCGGCGGCGGTGGTGGTGGGCGCATTGGGCAGTAAGGTGTTGATTGAGCTTAAAATTGTGGATGTACAGCGTGTGCAAGCTGTGCCGACAACGCGGTGAATTCCGCTGTCATATATACGCATATGACCGAGTAAACCCCTGTGGTGAGTAAATGGGCGTAGGTAATGTGGACAGTGGAGGCGGATGCGGCGAGATTTTATGAGTTTTCTGGGCAGTGGTTCGCCCGACTCCCTGCGATGGATTCCCAAATGATCAAAGAGGTCGATGTGCGATGACAATGAGCACAGTTTGGGGTCGAATCCACATTGCCGGAGGTAACAGCGTTGGCGACAATGGCAGTAGATGATGGAACTTCGAGTGTCATCTCATCGGTTGAGGGAATGCAAAAGGCCGTAGTGTTGAGGAAACTGGTCGTTGCGTTCGACGAAAAGGTTGAGACAGCGGAGATAATGCTGATGGTCGTTGGCGACGACACACCAGCAGTGTGATAACTAGTGCGGCCTGTCGTCGTCATGGGATATGAGGGAGGGGTGACAGTACGGCTGTTTGCGGAAGGAGAAGCTGACGTTGCCGGACTATTGTTGCATTGCTTTCCGAGATGTTCAAAAAGGCCACTTCGATTACGTAGAGTATGCGTTGGCAGCGCGGACATGCTGGATGCGGCTGACCGTTGGCTCTGTAAAGCCGACGATTTTAGGAGTTAAGACCCCCCCTTTTAGTCTAATTGGCGGCGGTCCGGTTTGTCACGTAGATTGCTGGTCCACTCTTCACTGAAGTTCACCGGACTGTTCGGTTTTTTATAAGATCTTCCCAAGTCTAATGATTTATACAAGTTGGCGGTTTTGGTCTCCTTGTTGATGGGCACGCGTGGCGACATCACTATAGAAGAAATGATTTGGTAGAATTGTATCTTCCATTCTCTCGAGATGGTCAATATAACGTTGTTGCAGTAGTCTCAGCATGGCATGGATGCCGAGGTTTCCTCTCCGTTTGAGAACTGTCATGTCAGGAATCCTATCCTACCGCATCAGCCTTAGTATCCGCCGGAGACAGTTGAGGTGGAAACGACTGTACGGTAGTTTCTCAACGAATGAATGTCTAGTTCGCGTTCAGATGTTCCAACGGTTTCTGAAGGGATCACCGCGTCAAAGTGTCCGTTGTATGCTCCGACGACCCTCTGCAAGAAGGCGTTTCGTCGGACGTCCATATGGACCAACTGCCTCTGCGGTGAAAAGGGATAACCAAGCAGACTCGCCGTCGCAGGCAAACCGAAATAGACGTGAAAATCTAGGACACACGCAAGGCCTCTGACAATCCCATAAGTTTCAATGAAATCGTCGCGAAGTTGCGTGAAATTGAGAGGAAACGGGGTAAGATCGGCCAGCTTGGCTTCGTAAGGCAAATGACCGAGATTCTTGATCATCTTCGTAGCCCTCGCCCGTACTCTTTCCAGCTGTTTATTATCCTTCTTGAACCACGGACGCCAAGCCAGGACGGCATACTATAGGTGAGACCGAATGAATGTCCTGTGCGTTTTTCCGAACAGTTTCTTACTGATCTGCGTTAATCCTATCCAAGGTGCAAACAGCACCCTTATCTGGTGGTTAGCTGCTCATAGACACGGTGACGATAGTTTCAGCGAAGTGGTCATTAGGATGCCGAGTTCTTTCTGCACCCCAACATTTGAAAGGGGCTGCCCATCAAGGAGGAATTGAAAGGAAGTATCTTCCTTACTGGTCTTTCTGGTTCGGATTCTCATCACCACACATTTATCCAGCTTATGGACCAACTACCCAGTCGGTTGAGACTCTCTTGAAGTGCGTACCTGTCTGCGTCAGATGTGATGGCTTTCCACAGGTTAACATCGTCAACAAACATGACGGATTTGCATCCCGGGCCGTCGACACAGTCGCTACTGTAAACTAGAAATGACAACGGACCTAAGACTAATCACTGCGGAGCACCGTTTAAAACGGGGCAAGAGTTGACTTCGAAGCATCAGCGCACACGGCTTGGGATCTCCCTGCAAAAATCTGCGATCCGTATCAGTAGCTTTCCTCTTATTTCAATTCCATGTGCTTTATAGACAAGGCGTTTGTATGAGACGCTGTCGAACGCCTTCTTAAAATCAGTGTAGATAACAGGAACCCTACTATCCTCGTCCAGTGCGCGAGTCCACTGCTCAGTCGAGAGCAGCAAACTTGAAAAGTAAAAGTAGTTCTGCCATAAGCCGTGCTGGAGTTCTGAGGGTAAGTGGTTCTCCTCCATGAAGTTCTTCGTCACGCACTTAAGTATGAGTTCAATTATTTCACGACAAATGAAGATGAAGCAGATTGGCCGAAAATCGCTAACACTGGTTCGAGCCTCACTCTTCCATTTCAGGTAGGCATTCACAGTCTTCGATTCGTATGGCAGTCTTAATAATTCAGCTGAGAAGTGCAAAAATGCGCTAGTGGTTTGGAGAGTTGGTTAGCCAATTCTTTCAAGTATTTCTTCAATATTTTGTCATTTCTGACGATCTTGCTTCTTTGGCATTTTGCAGCTCCATTTCCATGATAGGTGCCGGGAGGAGTATAACTTTATGTATGGTATCGACGGCTGCAACAGTATTTCTGAGATTGTGATTCTGAAACTTCGTTTCTTCAGTGAATTCCGAGACAAAGAACCATCCTAAATGTTCAGCTTCCCTGCCGTTTTTTTTCCTATGAACTGCGAGCAAATCCTTGTTTTTAAGCCGACTGTTAACATGGTGAAATAAAATCTTGGGTGTCTGTTTTGCATGCCGGATGGTTTTGGATTCCTATTTCTTCCTTGCCTGATGGGTACATTTTTGACCGCATTTTGTTGGCGACGAAGGTTCTCGAGGCGTACAGGTGATCCAGCTTCTCTGAATATCTCCCACGTTTATTTTTTTTCTTGCCTGTTTATACAGGTCTTTGGTTAACCAGGCAGTGTGGCTAGTCGCTTCTGTATCTTCAGTGGGCAACAGCGCTTAAACACATCTAGCGAAATCGTCTAAAACGATCTCCACTCGTCCTTTTACTCCCCCTTAAGCAAACAGTCTCAGTCTATGAACATCAATTCATTCTTGACGATGCCAAAGTCTGCCTTTCGTATATTTTGTTGGCCTTTCGTTTTATTCCGGCGTTAAGAGAAAAGCAAGTAATTCCACAGTAGCGTAGTGTGGTTAGTTTTACAGGAAGGTGTACCGGCACGCGCGTTGTCGATGCTGGAGAAGTCTTTCATAAAACCTAGGTCTAAAGAATTGTCTCTCTGGTCCTCTGTTAACCTCGTTGGCGTCTTTACATGCTGTACCAGAAGGAGGTAGGGTGTAGGGTAGTTTACGGTTGGAAGCAGTTGACACACTGTCAACTGCAAGATATTCCCAGTCTATAGTGGGTGCGCTGAAATCTCTTGTAGTAAGAACCTCTTGGTGGCAGGCTACTTCCCTGACCCAATGGAGGAGCGACTCGTCAGTTGCATTCTGAAGGTTTGGTGAGATGTTAACCGTCAGGAATTCTAGGTTTTTTACGGAAAAGTCTTTCCTTCTAAACTACTGTATCACTGTTGGATGTTACACTAAATGTTGATATCGCAAATCATGGCGAATTTGAAGATACGATGAGGAAGAAGTCACAATAGATTAGGACGTTTTCGCGAAAACGCGATCTTATGCTTAATAGCGAGTCTATACGTTTCCCAAAGCATTGGCTTTGCATAAGCGGGATTCCAAAAGAAGAAGTGGACATTTACAAAACTCCGGATGTCTGAACATTTTCGAATTTATAGCCCCCTTCCACGCACTGCAAAAGAGTAGCATCATGTACGAAACCGAGCGTACTCATGTGGTCTTTTCTCTTAACCACTTCGCATATATTTTTGGTGACAATAAGACAGCGAATTCACCCACCAGGTGCAAAGGCGGCCGAAATGATTTTTGACGTTCTTAGGACTTTGCGGGATCCAAAAAGACTGATCAAGCTACAGTTTTTTCATACGTACTAAAGACAAATGAGTGCAACCTGTTTTGGAAATTTTGCCTTACATTCGAACATGATCGTCAGCTTAAACCTGTAGGTTCCGCTGAGTTTGCTAGCACTACTCAGCTTTGAGTTAATGTATACATGGGCAAACAAGAATGTATGAGTTTGGACCGATCAAAGTCTTCACTCAGCCGGCGAGTTGTTAACCTGTGTAACTCACTCCCAAGCTATCTTTCGACTGCTAATTCGATGGCGGCGTTCAAAAGCCAAGAGGATTACTTAAATTTTGACAAAGAAGGCCACTCTCAACATAAATATCTACGGCCGGATATGAAATTCATTTACTGACATCATTCCCATTGTGTTGCATCAATACACGTTTGACGTAAAATACCTCCCAATGCCTTGAAAACAACAACATTTTACACTAACCGTGTATAATTTAATTCGTAATCTCAACTACTCATCAGTAAGTTCATACAGTCCTCCCCCGTAATTCTCAAATACGTACATTCATACGAAGATAGTCTGATTCCTCTCAAGTTGAGTGGCTGAGACGCTGCAAACTAACAAATGAACTGAAAAGAAGCCTATAAATGAAGAAAGCAACCGAGATGTTTTCAAGACAAGAGCCATACTGAAAAATACCGCATTCCTGCGGGAGCCACCACTGATAATACCAACAGCCACAGTATGGTAGTTGAAAGTCCGAGTCTAACTGGAATAAGAACGGCTAATGTTTCACACACTGCCCCGAGCCTTTACTCAACTTTGAAATCAGAAAACTAAATCCCCTCTTCTGTTCCCAAAACGCCTCTTAGGTAACGACCATCATGTCGACCGAAAACATCCTTCTATGTACGTTACCAGAAGTAGTAACCCGACATATACAAACCAATAAATCATGTGACAAACCCGAAATCATCCTAAAAATTCACGCTCCATCGAGTCACACACCCCTTTTACGTTATTATACTCCTAACTTCCTTGTGGCGTGTTTGTAATTGACCATTTTGAGTGAGATGACTGCTCTCCGAACTATGATCATGCTGTTTCCGCAGATTTTCCGTGTAAATGCAAACTACCATGTATTCCCTATTAATTATCTGTGTTAATAAACCATAGGCGACAGCGAAATACTTTGGCACCATTAACTCCCCTTTTTTAGTCTGGTTTTTAATTCGTCCTGGGTATAAGATACCTCCCCAGCCAACACATGGCCCCAGGGGCCAGACGGGGCTAGACATGGCCAGGTCCCGTCCAAATTTTTGTGAATTTCTATCCTTTCTAATGACGTCATTCTGCATTATTTTAGACAGATTTCGCTCTCTTATCGTTAAATATAAGCTTTTTAGCTTGCACTCACTATTGTAAATGAAGGTGGGTAACATATTGTTCACGTAAGGGTTATGGGTGTACAGCGATCAAAAGTTGAATAGTATGACCTACTGTACGGATAATTAGGAAAGGGAAAATACTGATAACGTAAATGTGGGGTTATTATCAAGGAGATCTCCTTGCTCGAGCATGACGTCCCCCTGCGCATTTCTTTCGAGGAGGGGGCCAGACGGGGCTATCGCGTCAGCAGCCCCGTCGTAGCCCCGTCCGTAGCCCCGCCCAGACGGGGCCCAGCCCCTTCTGGCCCCGGGGGCTAGACGGTGCCAGACGGGACTACTGCTAGCATGATCACTATCTATAGCGAATGAAGGTGGTAAACATATTGTTCAAGTAAGGGTTATGGGTGTACAACGGGCAAAATTTGGATAGTATAACCTACTGTACGGAGAATAAGGAAAAGGAAAATACTGGTAACGTAAATGGGGGGTTATTTTCAAGGAGAGCATGGCGTCTCCTTGCGTGTTTTTCTTCGAGGACGGGGCCAGACGAGGCTATCGCGTCCACAGCCCCGTCGTAGCCCCGTCCGTAGCCCCGCCCAAACGGGGCCAGAGGGGGCTGGTGCTTGCAGGGTCAGATGACCGCATAAGATGGAAAATTCCCTGTGTTAGAATAAAGGACTGCCTTTGTGTTAGTACTAATTCATATGACATGATTAAATAGACTTAAAAATGAACATTCAAAAGAGGAAAGCCTCATTCTTTTAAAAGCGATATGCGTCATCATATCTTGCCTTACTCGATGTGTCTTCACCGCAATTCAAGTAACAAGTTGAGGACAGTAGTTTTGTTCAATCTTCCCTTTTAAATTAATGCTTTCTACCAGGGAAGCGTGCACAAGCTGCAGAGGTGACCACGGCTGCTTTTGACTACAAGGCAACGTGGATTTTCGCGCAAAATTGCAAGCTTTTTGGTTGACAAAAGAACATAAAACGTATTCTGCATGAGGAATAGGTTTTTTTCTGGCATGTGCCATGCTCATAAGTAAATTGCACAGCGTTCGAGGTTTTCTAAATTGATGCTATAGATTCCACTTACCTTTCTTTGCGAGCGCATCACCTACTTTAGATTTACGAAGTAGAGCAGGAGATTGGTAGCCATAAAGACGCCGCTAATGAGAGGAAACTTTGGATGAGTGACGAGATGGAAGAAAGAGATGCGGCTTCGACACCTTTATGATTGTCAAAGCATCTACCCGGGGAATTCAGGTGTTGTAAATAAGCCTCAGATCCATGATCTCTCCCTAAGAACGCCATGCTAGCCGACGTTTTTTAGCTGGGTTGATCAAAAACTGCTTGAAGATTTTCTTCACCTGCAATGGAGCTGTATACAAACAAGTTTACAGTACACCCATGGGGTTGCTGTCATTCAGCTCGATTGCTGAGACCGTGTTACAGCGACTGGAGACACTGGCTTTTGACCACTATTGACCACGATTGGGGGTACGGTATGTTGATGTCACCTTTGTAATCAACAGTATTAACAATTAAAGTAACAATATTTGTTTTGAGGGAAACGCGTCACAGTTCATATAGAGAAAAGTACGTATTCTACAAATGTAGGTCCCTGAACTGACTTTCGTGAATGGTGTGCTTGTGAATTTTTTCAGTGCAATTTCACCTCCTCCTTTGAAGATCTATAAAATTATTGCAGTATGTATTTGGGTGCCTCAGGTGCCTTTGTGCTCAGACTCCTTTTATTTCTTATCGCTTAAATGCAGGCTTCCAGCATTAATTTAAATGGCATTCCACATGACTGAAGTTGGAATTTGAGAATACAAACGATAAAGGGACGTATTCCATGGATTTCATTTCAACCATTTCTCTTGGAGGACCTCATGACTGCCCTCCTTTGCAAGCGACCTGCCGTCCTTAGCAGGCCTTATAACCTCGATGAAACAACTGACGTCAAAGAGTAAAAGTTCAGCACCCTAAATTTTTCGCCAGCTGTGGTTTCAGATGCTCTAATGGAACCATACATGCATTAGAGTATGGCCTATCCTGGTGATGGTTGAGTGAGACTGTTTTCGACGTAAACATCAATCAAATGAGGGGGTCGCAAACTTTCCCACACAAACAACGCCTTTAGCTCTATTCGGGCATCCTCTTGCAAATTTTCCGAAGGGCAAATTTCGGCTGCCCTACCCCTTTCGCAAATCATTAGAAGGTCCGTGTTGAGTATTTGACGATTTGGACGTATGCGTGCCCACTTTTCCACCTGAAGATTCCAGGAGAGCTGTTTCCCACCTTGGCATGTGGAGGTTAATGAGGCTTCTTACGGATGGGAATGTTGCTTCTGTTAAGGAATCTTCAGTGAAAATATGATTCATGGTGGGGTAGTTTTAGTGCATAAAACGCTCTACTGAACTTGGTTAAGTAGGAATTGTTCGGCTGCGTTTCTGCTCATTCGCCAGTCAGGCTTTACCCTCGGAAAGCCCTACGGACTTTATTGGCTTGTGGTAATCCTCTTGCAGTCAACCGTCCCGAGAGTTAGGCATTGTAATAATACCTATGTAGATTCATTATACTGCTTCTCAACCCAAGTGTTTTTAAATAGGGCGGACGGTTTGTGCGAAATTGACGACTTTTATCATACGGCTTCATCGGCCAGTGCAAAATGCCTTGCAATCAACCACCCTGAGAACCAGGTGTTGCTTCTTTTAGCCTAACGGTGTTTAGTCCAAACTATAGACGACGATGTATCTCACAGTGTGGGCCCAGATAGCTCGGTTCGGCAAAGGACCTCCTTCATGTGACCTCCTTTTCAGGCGGCTCCAACAGGCCTCCACTGCGTTCGTATGAATGCCCGTAGTAGAATCCACAAAATTCCTACTGTGGTTTACGGCGTTATGCTCACATCGCCCAGATGGTGGGCGTGAGTAGGCTCTCCATTCGTCCGTCATAATCACACTCCGTTTTGCCACCCGCTTCATTTTTAAGGGCCCGAGAGCTTCCCGGGTTTCTTTGTTGACTTGCCTGAACACTTCTTCCTTCTGCTTCATATCATGCATTTCAGGCGGCGGATAACGTCTTTACTGTCCACAGATATTAATGATTAGACCTGCGCGAACAAAGTACCATTCCATGCTTCTGCATTTACCTTCCGCATTTTACTCCGCGCTGAAACCTTTGTTACATACCATGACTTGCTTACAATGCATTTAACTATGCATATACATGCAAGGCATAGCTGCTTATATTGCTAGACATAAGTTTCCCTTTTTTACATGCTTAACGCGATTTGGCTTACCCAAGTTGACTTCAGTATACTTTCTTCTGCATTTGCGTGACCTTCCTTTAGTTAGCCAGCAGCGGTTTATTTAATTAACTGAAATTTCCTGACTACCTTTTTTGGTATTTGTGAATTTGCGCGCTTATCTACCGCTAAACGTCCAAGCGCATTAGATGAATCACGAAATAATTTCTATGTTTTTCACGTTCACATTCACGGCATACGTTTAAGTGCGTCCGAAGGCCCCCCAAATATAACCAATATACCACTGATAGAAGCGAACAGGCGAGTTCCAGGAAGCAGTTCAGAAAAAGATGTCACAATCGGAGTGAGAAGTTTAGTGGCCAGGCGTTTTGGATTCTCGCTCAAAACCATTACCAGACAAGGTTGCAGATAAAGGTAGTGGAGGCACAAAGACTGCAGTATTCATAGCACGTTGCTGCCATGAGATCACATGCTTACTATAATTAACTGCTCTCGCGAGCACCGCTGGGGTCGTATTGAGAAACTGAAGGCTTGTCAGTCCGCGTTCCAGCCGTTAACTGCCGTATTATGATCTTCCGTGTTGAATGTTTGCGTGATGATTACTCGGCCATTTGACCCACTGTTATTGGGATTGTTGCTGGCCCGCGCCCTCCCCATGTTACTGATTTCCTTTCTCAGGGAATTTCTCAGCATCGAATATGGGGCTGGGAGGTCATTACGCTTGTTGATGGATTGCGAGCCTGAGAACCATGACTCGAGCAGTTTGTGACTCACACGGTTGTCATCGCTTGTGAGAATTTCGACTTCTTGAGACTTGAAAATATGATCGGAATCCGTGGAGTGAGTCGCCACCTGAGAGTTGACACCCGTCCTCTTCACCGCTGGCGCGTGTTCTGCCATCCACGTAAAGAGTAATCTCTCAGTCTCTTCTGCGTAATTGCTCTGTCCGCAGCTGCAACAGATCTGGCAAACGACCCTAGACGCTTCCTGCCGTAGTAGGGGGGCGTTCGGTTTCATGACTAAGCGTCAGATGACTGCGTCCGGCCTATATCACCCTTTCCGTAAGACTGGCTCCCTCGGTTACATGTTGCCGACCCCAGCTACATACCATATCCTCACCGAATATTCGCAATGGGCTGAAGCGTGCACGATTATTTCTCTCAACCCATTAACTGCCTAGCGAGTGATATGTGGTTGCAAACTCCTTCTGCAACCCAAAGAAGTTGTATATCTCCTGTACAATGACACTCGTGAACGATGAGCTGGACTCCTCAGCTGAAAATCCAACTAACGAATGCGGCTTTGACTGTCGTAGTGGCCAAGAAGTCGGACAACGCTACTGCCTTGACTAAGAATTCCACGACGACCGTGATGAGCGTGTTTGGCCACAAAGCTAATGTAACTGGAACAACAGTATCGATGTGCACACTTTCGCTGGGTAGTGCGCAGTAGTCGGCTGAGGAGAAGTGCCGGAGGCATGGTTCTGAGGCTTGGAACAAACGCAGGACTCAGTTAGTCAGCCGACAATTGGGTAAGGATAAATAAGAAAAGGTGATTTGAGGAAGCAGATTGAAAGTAGGATACCCGATTGTTGCAACAAGAATTCGTTCACCAGACGTTTTCGATTAACATGCAGTTGCATCTTCGGACGTAGCTGGAAATCGAAATAGCGGACGCCCAAGGATTTCAATACTTACAGGACGCAGCTACTATGGGACCATGTGACAATCGAAATCAGCTACCTCTGCAGTCATCGCAAGCGTCCGCGCTTGGTACTGTAATTAGTTAATCGCACGCATCTGATTCCTCAAGTGCAGCAGACTCATTACTTATAGTCCTAATATGTCTTGATAATAACTCCATATTGACTCATCGAGTAGGCTTTTGTCGGAAATCTTCCGTCGTTAGTTTTCCGATCGGTAATAAAGCCACTGGTGCATTCCTAACAATGTATAGAGAGAAGGAGTAGTCATGCACGTTTGCTACCTCTTACATGAATTCTGGCATCATCCGACTTAGAGGCGTGGGACGTCCTATTAATTGAACCGTGACCTATAAACTGACGTGGTCCCTCGCCACTACTGCCGCATGTCCAGCCATCCGTGTCCAGAGTATCCTGCAAGTTCATCAGACGTAGTTGGCTTGCCAAAGAATACGCCAGATCCAATAAACTATTACAGACGTTTCCCGCCCTTACAGTAGGTCTCAGTGTTTTCTAAGTTTATTTTCGATGTTTGCCTCCAGTGTGCGCATACTTCCAAGTACAGTAGGTGGGCTAAGTCATGAAATGTCAATAGAAATTCCGAAATGCGTTTCCGTTTCGAAAGGATTAATTAAGAAGGGTTATAAAACCAATCATCGTACAACAAAATTGTATACTAATTGTATACTAATTAATTTACC
Organism: Spirometra erinaceieuropaei; assembly: GCA_902702965.1. Taxonomy (NCBI): domain Eukaryota; kingdom Metazoa; phylum Platyhelminthes; class Cestoda; order Diphyllobothriidea; family Diphyllobothriidae; genus Spirometra; species Spirometra erinaceieuropaei. Next base: position 425,241 of record CACRXP010000072.1, read on the forward strand.
TCAGGACGTCGGCTTTCGAGCAAAACTCATTCCGCCTCCGTAAAAAATGACTGCTTAAGTGACATGCATATTTTCGTTGATTTTCGACGCCCTTAGAGATTCAATAATACTTCATGGAAAACATGCTTAAATATATTCATTATCTTACTCATTCAGTAGAAATTTGTATCTTTTTTCAAATTTACACCCGAAAAAGCTTATAATTCGGTTTTTAAAAAATTCTAATGACGAGATTTTTTAATACCGTGAAATGGCCCTTCATAAAACGTCATGTCTCTGCACTTACCAACGTGGCTTGTAAAGTTAACAATGTTGCTCAAAGCCACTGCCCCATTTTATGAACCCCGTGTAGTCTCCTCTTAATACCGAAGAGAAATGTGTGGTTTTCCATACGTGGAAAATAAATGGCTAGCAGTTTGGAAACCCTGAATGCAAGTGTGATGGCAGAGCGGGTTCAAAATTATTTGGTAATTGGAAAATTTTTGAACACCGAATAAGACCCTTCCTTCTAGTATAAAATCGGAAGAAGCCGTAATTTTCTACCGAATGAGCGGGAGAATGGATATTTTTATGCACGTTTTCCATCAATATAATTGGACTTTTAGGAGCTTCGAAAACAAATTAGAAAAATCCATGCTACTTAAGTGGTCATTTTTTACAGAGTGTAGTTTCTACGTGCAGCCGAAAGGAATTTCATTCGGAAGCCGGCATCCTGAGGTAACTGAGTTATTATAGAATCATACTGTAGGTTGACTAGTTTTACAACTCTACTCAATTAATATTTTCGAAACGGAAACGCATTTCGCAATTTCGGTTGAGATTTCATGAGTTAGCCCACCTACTGTAATTCAACTCCGAAGAGATGCTTTCATCGTTTTGCTCATGTGAGTTTAAATGGCAAAAGTCAAAACTGTGATCAGGTTCTCCGATGTGAGGCGCAAACCGTGATTTCGGGTCTAATTTCCGAGTTGCCAGTTTGTGCTCTTGTACTCGGGTCTGCGGTTTCCGTCCGGCTTGCCAAATTACTTGCAGTCTCCACCGTTACAACGTACTTTATAGACAACTGTTGAATTTTCAGTGTGCGTTTTTAGGTTGCATTAAATGGCGAAGAATAGTTGCCTGGGTTCGAAGGAGAATGCCAACACTGGCGGGTTGAAATAGTCGGGAAACTGTCTCATAAACTCCTTTTATGTAATAAATAGCCCCCCAGATTTCGATTTGCTCTTCTTTTGGCCGTCAGCTGTTCACTCGGGGCTTGCTTTGTTTGATAAAATAACCATTTCTCGAAAGAGGTCATGAAGGTGCTGTCGTTCGGCTCTTTTGTCGGTTGGTTTGCTGCAGTGTGTTTCAACCCTTTGGAATAGAGTACGGACACAGATGCGTTAATGAGAGAGGGGATGAGTTCTAATGAAATGTAGTATTTGTCTTGTGTTGGTGCTCTTTCTCAAACGGTAGTATGTAATAGTCCAGTTGCACACTGGCACAAAAGGACCTCCAGGAAGGGGAGTTAGTCGGCAGTTTCAGCTCCTATCGTGAATTGGATATTTGGGCCAGCCGAGTTTACTAATTGTTAAAGATGCTTCACGTCAGATTATTTGACAATGGCGAAAGTGTTATCGATTTAACGAGCTCAGAACTCTGGTCTATACTTGGTGAATGATAAGTGTTCTATCCGTTGAATGACCACTTCAGAAACCAAATCTCATATAGAAACTTCTTGGAAAAACAAAACTATCAGTGTACCGCAGTCGAAACCTTTTTATAAACTGACTTACTGGCTACCTGACTGGCTAATTTTAGTATGAAATACTTAATGATGTCCAGCTGAGGGCATGTGTTATATTATAGTCGCAAAAATGTCTTTTATAAGGAAACCCAAAACTAAAACGGGGCGAAGTAAGGCGTTTCCGCCCATTCCAATAACTCTTAATTAACTATTCGTTGACAAAGACCGACGCAAAACCCTAATTCTCCCCAGGGCTTGACAGAGCTAAAACCTAGTAACAGTTAAATTTCGCTATTTTTGGTTTATTGGTTTAGCAGACACAGTTGTTGGGATCATTTAAATGGCACCCATGAGAGCCAACAGGCCACACAATTTCGACTCAACCGCTGTTCCGTGTTCCTCCCAGCATCACGCTTGTACGAATTCTTTCATGAACAAGTGCTGGCAAATTGCCTTGAAGCAACGCCCGCTGATTATATTTTTAGGCGTCTGAGTGTAGGAAATCTCTGTTAGGATGCGCTGTCTGCCCTTAATTACGGAGACTAACTCATGGTAAATATCCGCAGACTGAGCAGCGAACAGTTGCCTATGGCAATGTCAAAAACAATGAAAGACTTTAAGAGGAGAATTGGCTGAGTAGAGGCAGGCGTAGTGAAGTGACCACTCCCAATTCTAATGACGCTGTAAGGAATTAAATTCCGTAGTCTTGTACGACACTGACAACACAGGCACTAGTTAAAAGTCAAAAAACGCCTGTGTGCCCTGATATATAAACTCAAGTTTCATCTTGAATTGTTTAATTTCTTGCGAGATTAATGCGCGACCTCGGAGCAGCGTCTTCGGAACAGACCATTGCAGGCTTTCAGGTAGTACCTGCGTCGTCAGTACGGTAAATGTTTTCACGACTGCCTGCTGGCTGTTTGTAAATATTACGTGGTTATTCCGTAGTATCTGGGGAATTTCAGCTGAAACATTTATATTAAATGTCGAACGGTGCTTAAAAAGGTCTGTTCCGGAGGATATATTACAAGTTCGCACATTAATTTCCTGGGAAATTAAGCAAGGCGGATTAAATTCCTTTGGTATGTTTTGGGCTTTGAAAAAACATGCCACCACTGATGTAAACCAAAAATTTTTGACTGTCAACAGACAAGCGTTCAAATCTCTGGAACCCTCTGATGAAAGTAGAATTCCCGGCTTTATAACCCTTATACTGGTCTAGGGTTTCCGGGCTCTGCAGAATCACAGGCCTACCTTCGGAACATTTCTGATTTGACAATAGCAGGAACGAAAAAAGGTCCATTTACAAACATGAAAGGCCGAAAGCAGGATCCTAAAGATTGCTTTAAACTCCGGCCTACATTATTTGACAGTATACATCTATACTATTTTCTGTGTATGTGTGTGGAGTAAACGTACCGACAAAGACAAACGAGGCTGGAAAAACCATTTCTGGCTTAGTATCAGTCTTTAGCTAGTCATACTCAACCTCGAAGTGTGTCACACACGGGGCTCGATCCGGCGTCCTGTTGGATATAAGTCCACCGCCCCTAACCACTGAACCAGGGGCTCGTTGTCATGTAGATTACAATCGGAAATATACAATGGTAGGGGCGCCCACTGATCGATCTTACGGAACTCACTCGTCCCGCTATGCTTTGGGACTCTCTCTCGAGCCCGACCAGCAGCCGCGCAGCGGCCTGTTATACGGGCAGAGTAACACTCCAAGAACGAAAAGGTAATGCTATTCTTCCTATAGGACGCACCGCTGTGTGGCTGCTAACTGGGCTCGAGAGAGCCCCAAGGCATAACGGGACGAGCGATTTCGTAACACGATCGATGAATGCCCCTCTACCATTGTATATATATACACATGAGAAAGTGAAGGCTCTTCGGAAAATCGAGTTGTACTCGTCAATTTTCAAGACGGTGACACCGACCCCTCGTCAGACGAAATGAACAGAGGAGAAAATGAAATCGGCAGACTAGGTCGGCTGGCGCGACGGGACAGACAACGAAAAACAGACAGCTGATGTGTGAGAGGGGTGGGCACCAAGTTATGGTAGGCCGTTGGGCAGGGAAGGAAGAACCGTTAGGGCTCCCAGTGTTGGAGATGGTGAAAACGCAGGGAGGGATTGCGAGTCAGTGGGAATGCGGGCGGCTGGTCACTGATGCGGGATGAGGTCAGGGGGCAATGCGCCGGCGTTGGAGGTTTTTTTGGGGAGGGGGGGGGGTTCGGTTGGTGTTCACCGTGTCACAAGGGGGGAGAGCGGAATGGCGAAACAGCATGCGTCTATGTGGCCGAGTGGAGGTTAGCAGTTGTTGAGGTGTGGGAGCAAGACAATGAGCGTGTACGTAAGCCCTCTTATGAGCGTCTAGATCGACGTGGCGATTGATGCTGGTCGTGACAGAATACTAAGCTTCGGGGAATTCTCACGCCTGTCTGGTGTTAGTCCTTGCGATCACTTCAGTACCGTCCCAATTGAAGCGTGGGCATGATCAAGGGAGTGCTCAAACACGAGGGACAGAGGGTCCCGTCGGCAGAGGGCTAACTTGTGCTCGTTAATGCGAGTCCCAAGACATCGGCCTGTATGGCCAATATAAACACAAGGGCAGTTGGCGCACGGTATGCGGTAGATGACGTTAGTTAGCTTGGAATAACGGAAAGAGTTTGCATTCCGAGATGATATAATAAATTGAGAAGGCTTGTCGGAAAATTGAGATGTGCCGGGAATTTTCAAGTTGGTTGCACAAACTCGTCGTCAGACAAGATGAGTAGTGGGGAGAGAGATAATCACATGAGAGGGCAGAAGAAATATCGAGGTAACATCGACAGAACGGACTTCCGTGTGAAGTACTGAATGGCGTGTTTAGATAGGCGTTGGAATTTAGGGAAGATGTTGACAGTTTCAGTTATGGTTCGTCCTGCCGGGAGGTGCAGAATCCGTGATAGTTTAAAAAGCCGAACGCAGACTAGAAGCTGGTGTTTAAGGTTGGAGCAAGTCATTTAGCTGTGAACGCACTCTAACAACATCATCAACCATCACGTCAACTTGAGCGCTCAGTACGAAGGTTTGCGTTTCTTGTTGTGCTAATTTGGTAGCAAACTGCGTCGTTTCCAATTTCGTCATCTGAAGCGGGAGCATTTTTCAGTTTTTGTAAACTCATCGACTCCCTGATAACTTTTTGCATCCAGGGTTCCCAAACTAAATGTCTTAAACATTGCGTCAAAGATTTATCACATGTCTCTCAAGGTTGTTAAGAAAGCGGCAGCTAGGACTCATAAAATTGTTCAAGGAATGTTAGCCAGGTTGCACACTTTATAAGTGGCATTAATAGGCGTGCAGATACGATATTTTAAAAACGGACATCTCATCGTCTAAAAATACCTCACAATTATAAAGTTTTTTAAAACCAATATACTGTTTCTTCAAGTAGGAAATTTGGAGACGGCTCAATCTGATGACAAATGAGTTCAAGAAACCATATTTTTATGCATGTTTGCTATGCAGTATATTTGAGTTTATACAAGCATCGAAAATCGATGAGAAAAACTTATACCACTTTAGTGGTCGTTTTGCGCAGAACGCAGCTTTTTCAGACGGCCAGAAAAAAACATATTTAACAGCCAGCATTGTGCCAGGACTGAATTATGGCAGGATTATACTACTTGATAACCAATCTTATAACTCTATATAGGTAATCGTCTCGACTCTAAAACATATTTCATAATTTCGGCCAACAGGTCATAAGATAACACATCCACATGATATAGTAATAAGATTTAGGGTAGAAGACAGTGCTCTTAAAAAATCTGCAAAAGTTCTTCGAAGATGGTTCATTAGCACAGACCACTTTGGCAGATAGGCTAACGTAAGATAGGTGGATTTTTTTGTCACGGACTTTTACCTACATAGGTAACTATCAACAGTCAGGTAAAAATAGCGTTCGCTTTCAGAGAGGTTCCAGTTTGAAAGAGAGAAGAGAAGGAATCTCAGAAAACACAGTTTAATCTACAGAATTTTCCATGGACCGATGACCAGATGTAAAACCGCGGATACATTTCCATACTAACAGGCAACCAAGCTAATATTCTAACTCGGAGCAAACTCTTTGTAGGAAGCCTTGTTTAGGCTCGGTCCGAAAGTAAATTTAAATATTTGGGCCGGAATTCAACAGTTTTGGCGGGGTAACTGCGTAATATTCAGAAGCTGCCAGTTGATAGAGGAATTAGTTGCAAATTCCACTCGAACAAACCAATAAACGGTGCTACCAAGTTCTTCATCAGCCACGTGGAAACAGTAGAAGAATCGTCACCAAAAGCAAGTTGCCAAAGGTAAATCCACCCTGTCCATAATGTCACGTGCGTGTCACGCAGTGGCTTGGCTGGTTGTTTTATAATCACTGAACTGAGACTGTACAACCAGCATCAGGAGGGCCGGAGTGCAACCTCCGTACTCGCGTCAGCTGTTTATAATATCTGCAATCACTAAGTCATCGCATGGACATGCTCGATAATACGCGACCCCATGGAATTCTGTGGTAAAACACTGTAGTCGGAACGCATCACCACGCATCACCACGCATTCCTCCACCACTCCTCAAAGCCGTCCAGCTTAACCCACCACAGGTACAGAAAGGACACCTATTATGAACGCGGGGCAATCTGGTTTCTGATCAGGGCGTGAGGGGTACACGTTGACAGAGTCTCGTGTGTTTGGAGAAGGAGGGTGTTCGAGTACCAGAACTTTCTGTTCATTGTTCCGGTCTTTCCAACTCGTGCTGGAGTCTAGCTTCAGAGATAGAAGCAGCGACAGAACAAGCTACCGTTATAGGGCGTGTTAGCCAATCATCGGTCGATGACGCAAGACTGCAGATGACTGAGGAGGGCTGTGCTTCGATGCTCAATCACCCTTCTCCTTTACTCCGACATACGCTTCAAACTCGAACTTTCACCTTCATTCGAGAAGTCAACCTGATACCTAACTGGTTGACCGTCTGGAATTTGTAGACAGGAGTGTATGGCCGACCTTAAGAACTCCATCCCAAAGGCATATCGACACATTCGTCAATATATTAACTCTGATGCGCCAAACGTCATGGCTAAGAAGCTTTCCAATTGACAATTCAACTCAAACCGCGCAGTCAGCCCTGTGCGTGTCTGTGACTGGCGGACTAAGTGTCAGACGCAGTGGCACTGCCAGTAGCATGGGAAATTAGAGTCGCCTTTTTGTGTGCGACAACCTGAGGCGTTGATCGGGGTATGCCGTGTGCGGGAGGCCTGGACAGACAAGGGAGACTGGGCCACGAGCTCGTTGTTCTGTCGGTTTCGATCGGGAATATACAATGGTAGAGGGGCGCTCACTGATCGTTCTTACTGACCTCACTCGTTTCGCTGTATCTTACGGGCTCTCTCTCGAGCCCAACCAGCAGCCGCACAGCGGTGCATGATATAGGCAGAATGGTATTACCAAAAAGACAAAGGAGACTGGAATGGTCATTTCTGGCTTATTAGTCGTCGTCAGCCCGTCATACCCAACCCCGAAGTGTGAAACACCCGAGGCTCGAACTCGCGACCTGTTAGTTAGAAGTGCGCGCCTCTACCCACTGGACCACGAGCCCGTTGCCATATCGGTTTCGATCAGACTGTCTGGTCCTTTCAATCACTCCTCCCAAATCCCACCCACCAGATGGCTGACCGAGTCGGAGTGTAGATTGTTGACGGAGGGGGCAAGGAAAGAGGTCGACTTTGGGAACTCTGCCCCTACGGCACTCACGGCACTCCCTCCACTATAAGCAACGTAGCGCGCTTTTGAACTGTCGCGTCGGGTTAAAAACACTGGCTTGGAAGGCTGCCAACAGCCGGGATAATTCGCTCCTCTTCGGGCGAAGGGTCCGGCTGCGCTGACTCCTCCTCCATATGACACTCACGCTCGGACGGGATTCAAGCCGAAAACTTCTCGTATTGTACGAAACCCCAGTTAATCTTGTGCGGACACGCGTAGACGGATTGTTTGACTTTTTCAGCCACTGCGTCCGATCCCAGGAGGTTGGGGAAGGAGAGAGTGAGGTATATATAACGCAAGACTATTGGGACTTCAAACTAATTTACCAAGCCATAGTGACTTTCGCTTAGTACAGTGGGTGGGCTAACTCATGAAATGTCAACCGAAAAAATACGTTTTCCTTTCGAAAAGATTAATTAAGTAGGGTTGCAAAATTAGTCAGCCTGCAACATAATTCTACAATGTTTCAGTTACCTCAGGATGCCGGCGTTCGAACAAACTTTCCTCAAGCCGCATGCAAAACTACACTTTATAAAAATGACTACTTAATTTGCATGAAGTTTTCTCATTGACTCTCGATGCCCCTAAAAGTCCAAATATGAAAAAACATGGAAAGCATGCATAAAAATATTCATTCTTTGCCTATTCACTAGAAACGTACGTCTTCTTCCAATCTCATACATGAAGGAAGGGTAGAATTCGGTTTTCAAAAACCTTTTAAATCGGCGAATAATTTTGAACCTGACCTGCCGTTACACTTCGATTCAGGGTTTGAAAACTACAAGCCGTATATTTTCCGCGCACGGGAGACCAGAAATTTCTCTACGCTAATAAAGGGGGACCACATAGCGATCATAAAATTTGGCAGTGGATTTGAGTCATACTGTTAACTTTACAAGTCACATTGTAAATGCAGGGACATAACGATTTATGAACGGCCATTTCACGGTCTTTAAAATTCCCAAAATTAGAAATTTTAAAACCTAATTACCTCCCTCCTTCGAGTATGAGATTGGAAGAAGACGTAAGTTTCTAGCGAATGCGCGAAAGAATGAATATTTTTATGCATGTTTTTATATTTGGACTTTTAGGGACATCGAAAATAATGGGAAAAATTCATGCTAATTACTTGATCATTTTTACGGAGTATTGTTTTCGCACACAGCTTGAAGGAAGATCGTTTGAAAGCCAATACCCTGAGGTAACTGAAATATTATAGAACTATTTTGAAAAGTTTTCCAAAGGCCACCTACCGAAAGACCAGTGAGTTACTAAGAAATCGGAAATAAATCAATAAATGCACTCACAAGCAAGCCACTTTCTGTATACCAAGAAGCCTTTCTTCCGTAAAATAACTGCACGCTTTTTGCCGATGACCGCGTTCGCCGAATTTCAGGTTGTAAGTAAAATATCAGTGAATACTTCGCAGTTTCGAGTGTTGTCAGCTGACTGTACGAAATGGCAGGTTCAGTAGTTGGTGTTGAAGTAAGATAGCCTTTAAAGGCTTTCATCTCAAAAGTGAGGTCTCAGACACCAGTTCGTATGCGGATGGGCGAACCCAAACGTGGAAACTAGTTTTCGGCAAAAATGGACATCCATAGCGAAGACCTGGAATGAGTGTGCATTTGGCTACGGCAATGCAGCCCCCAGGCTCCAGGGGAAATGGGCTTAGCGCACTGGCTATGGTTAGGGCTAGGCCTATAAGGGTTGGTGTCAGGGTCGAAATTTAAGTAAGGACTCTAGAATAGTAGTCTCTCTGGAATTTGTTGAAAAGTCGGCTGTGGTGCGGGGTTCACATTCCCGCGTCCAACTTAAATATGATCTTGATCTTCTAAATAGTCTTCTTAAATGAGATCGCTGAGCAACAGGATGTTTTGCCGCTGAATTTCGCTAACGATGTGTATGCTCTACCTCTCCTTTCAAAGGAAATGTGTGGATAATGTTGGAATGTTTTGTTTGGAAATTCACCTTCTTAACCAGATGCTGATTAGTTTTCTGTTGTTATTCTCTTTTTATATCTGAGTCATTTTGTTTCTTTCGTCTACTTTTAGGTCTATTACTAAGACTGCAAATAGACAGCAGGGTGACCAAACAAACATAAAAGTATTGTTCAAATGGGTGACGATGTGTCCGTCGAATATCTAATCCTCAGTCAGTGACCGATTTCATAAAAAGTTAGACAAAATTTTTCGATTTGGAATTATTGTTTAAGTGAGGTTGCAGTGTAATAATCCTGTTGCATGATCCAGTAAAATTTCAGACATTCCAGGACGTTGGCTTTTGGATGCACTTCTTTTTGGCCGTCTAAAGGAACCTCATTTAACGAAAAATGAGGTATTTTAAGACCATACAATGCCCATTCGAATGTCATCCTATCCATCTGTTTACTACTGATCCTCAATGAGTATACAGTTAGTCCAACATTTTATGAGGCCCATATGGTATTTCGTTAACAGTACAAGAAAATACCCTCTTTTCCTACCTGGTCAGTGTACAGCTTGTTGACCGAAAGCCCAAAGTAAAGATGTCATCATAGGTCAGATTAAAAACTACTCAGGAATTGAACGATTGTTTTAGAACTAAAAGATGCCTTTTCTTTTAGTGCCAACTTTTAAGAAAACATGCCTTTCTACAAAATGAGCCTAAGAAAATTATTTTTGATGGAGCCTTTCTATAAAATATATTTGAGATTATAAGGGCATTGAAAATCGATAGAGAAAGTGCATACAGCTCAACGAGTCAATTCTTGCCTAATATGAATTTTGCAGGCTGCCGAAAATAAGAGCATTTGATGGCCAAAGCCCTGCAGTATCTTCATATAAAGATTTTTGCGAAAAGAAGGGAATCAAAACTTGGACTCAACAGCGGTCTGCTTGAACTCTCAGACAATTTCTCGCGTCCGTCTTCGGAGGTATGGGAGGTCAAGGAATAAAAACTGTTTAACCCGTAAATAATCTAATAATTTCGGTCTTTTATCATCGGCGCTGAATGTAGTAATATTTCTGGCAGTTACGCACATCACTATCAGGTTAGAGGCTTTTTCATGACCGAATCGTGCTTAATATGCAAGTGTAAGTGCGATGCACATCTTTAGTCATGCTTGATTTGATGACGACGGCTCTTCGAGGTAGCGTATCGTCTTGCCGTCGGCACTTTCGCCTAGCGACGGGGTGATGAAATTCGGAGAGTTATCCAGGCGATGGGTAGGCAGAGGTGAGCATTTGGCAGATGCGTAGGTAAATATGCTCCACCGATGAGTGTTGATATATGTACATATATATTCTAACGTCTGAAAAGTACTGAAAACGACGGCATGGTACGCGGATATTCCGCCTCTCAAATGAAGCCGAGAGAGCGCGTGCCAGCAGCTCAAATGGCAGCGTCAGCTCTCTAACCAAAACGGTTTGATCGCGTCTATCACTCCTTCAACAGAAGCACCGAACTCAAGCACGAAAGCCAGGAGTTACGGGGTTAAGTCAAAGCCTGTCGCCCTACAGTATTATTGACGATCGCCAAAAAGATCGATACGGTCGCCCCCCTCCCACCTGTAATCTGTATCCGGCCCTTCGAACTTAACAAACGTAATCCCCTAGCTGTATAATATTCCGCCGATTCTTGTTTTGAGTATTCCCATCATGTTTTCTCCTGCGATTTCCACGAAGTGCAACGTCTGATATTGCATACCAGCTTCTTGTTATTTTGTCAGAATCTACTAACCTTAACCTTTCTGACGGCATAAGAATTCGCTTATTTATTTGCTTTGCAGAATCAATCAAATAGGAGACGATAAGCATTATTTAATCAGAAATGGCTGTTTTAGATTACCGGTTCGCTACGACTTTGGCCTGGCAGAACGTTCTTCCGACCGGTCGCAAGCTTTGTCTAATCTTATACTTTACTGGCCCGCAATAACTGACTGCATCCTGGCAGGTACAAGGTATTTTTAAGTTCTTTTTTTCTTTATATAGGCACCTATGTTGCTAGCTGTATATATAGTCATAAAAATGTTTCCCATTTTGTAAGGCACGAATTTCCCGTATTTGAAAACAGGGCACAGCGTTAGTGCGGTGAAAAACTCCCCTACCACTCATGTTTACCGTCTATGCTAATTGGGTGTGAAATGCAGTTACTTCATGTCGCTCAGCGTTTTATGTCGGAGCCGACATTGGCGGTGATGAACGATCAATCAATAGGGGAGGAGCATCGTCGTCAAGGAAAAGGACTAACTGAGATTGTTGTTTTTGTTTCAGTTGACGTTGGCAGTCAGCAAACGCCAAGAGATCAACGAAACGATCTGAGGTTGGACGGTGGACCTTCAGTGTTTGGCCAATCTCATTAAATAATAACCGAAATTCTGGAATGTTTTTCAGCTAGAAAAGATAACTTAGGTAGTGTGGCAATATTAATAATTTGAAGAAGAAGAAGAAACCGAGCTCTCCGGAACAGGTTTATTTAACTGCTGACGTTTCAAAGAGCTTGGTCGGCTCTCCATTATCAAAACGTAAAATGCACTTAATCGATCAGAAATTTCAAGTGACATGTTGTGTTGGTCGGCCTCATGCTGATCGATTTTTCTCTCCTCTTGCTGCCTCGGCCTCTGGTGACTCGCAAAGAACGCAGACAAAACTCCCGTCAACCATCTCTCGAGAGGCCGAGGAAGCGAGAGGAGAAAAAATCGATCAGAATGAGGTAGACCAATTTGACGCGCTAGTTAGGATTTCTGGTCGATTAAGTTCATTTTACGCTTTGACAATAGAGAGCCTACCAGGCTCTTTGAAACGTCAGCATTTAAATAAACCTTGTTCAGGAGAGCCCGTCTTCTGCAAATAGTTTTCCCTGATCTCCCAACTTCGCCAATCTGAATATAACTAATCTTGCAGCGTAATGCCAAGTTATTTCATGTCTATTGGAATACTGGCTTTTAAATAAGTCTATTTCCAACCGCCCTCAAAACGGGCTTAGTCGAAAAAGGATTTCTTTTAGTAGTGTGAATTTTTAACATGTATTTGCGATACATTCTAAAAATGAAATATACTTTTTAGAAAACAGACAAACGATATTTCATATTAGGCCCACCTGGTAGCTTATTACGTCTCCTGTAAAATGTATAATTAAAGTGAGGGTATCGTTCGGTTTCAGAAGGTTCCTCTATTTAAAAATAATTTTGAACCCGACCAGCAGTTTTACTAGCGGTAAAATTCCCAAGCTACATGCTACATATTTTCACTGTAACGAAAATCATATAGTTATCTACACCTAAAGGAAGTCATCACAAACTACTCATGCAATTTTGCAATGCTACTCTGCCGCACAATCATTAAGATAATTACATCATTTAAGGTTAGCATTTCGTGAGAGAGGTCAGATAATTAATTTTGATTGGGAAACCGGCACCGTCATTTAAATCATGGACTCGCATCCGGCCAGCCTCCATCGTGACTATTTAACTTTGCCTGAGTGTGACTTTTGTCGACCTAGCCAAAGTTTCGACAGTATAGCTGCGCTGGCTTCCTTCGTCAGGAAGTTTTGCCAGCATAGCTATCAACAAGAAGCCATCGAGCATTTTACAGCCAGATACAAGGGAGTCTGTAAGGCTTATTTTGATTTTCTTTATTGTCAGCCAGTTATCCCCAGGGATCATAATTAAGACTACCTTCTACTCGACTTTTGATAAGCCACCCCCACGTTGGTCATTCGTTACCTAGGGTGGAACATCCTCTGCATACTTCGACGACCAACGAGAAGATTACCAATGAAATCTCCTACCTGTTCTTTTATTGCCTATCTGAGGCTCATTTTTAGAGTGGGAACTTATGAGTGTGGAAGTTAAACACACCTCAGTTTTCGACAATTTTGCCCTGGCTATATTAACGCTCTACTGCCTGCGACAGTCGGTACTCATCTATAACTAAAATCCGTCATAAGAAAGGGGATAAGTTACGCAAGTGCAATACTGGCTTCCGCTGTGGTAATGGCGCTAACCGATCGTTCTTACGGAACTCACTCGCCATTTTATATTCCCGATCGAAACCGACAGCAACTGGCTCGTGGCCCAGTGGTTAGAGACGTGGACTTCTGACTAACAGGTCGCGAGTTCGAGCCTCGGGTATTCCACACTACGGGGTTGGGTATGACTGGCTGACGACGGCTAATATGCCTGAAACAGCCATTTCAGTTTCCCTTGTTTTTGTCAGTAATGCCATACCGGCTTCCGCATCTAAAGCCGTGCTAATGATTCGATTTCATGTGAACTGCCTTACACAGGACGTGAAGCCGCAGGTGAAGCTAGATTAACGGCGTTGGTTGACGGCCAATTTACTCGACTTCGGAGCCAGGGGCTAGTCGCCTGGCCTTTCACCTTCACCTCCCAACCCATCCTCCGGAGCTTGCAGTAGAAGCTCAGCTAGGATTGAAAATCCCCCAAGGCTGATTGCAGAAACAACCACCCCAATATCGCTGCCTTTGAAAGTCTCGCGATATTCAGCACTTAACGCCGGAACTGTGATTAACACCAGGCGGTCGAAGTAAATGTTCCGTATTGCAAAACATTTTTTGGACGCGAGCCGGGCAGGAGGGGGGGAGGCTGGTGTCAGTTCGTTGACAGGAAGCTGGCGGAGTGCAGGCGCCGAGGCAGGTAGACTGCGCTGCCACGCGCAGGCACCCCGGTGGCTAACGTAAATAAACTGGTGCCAGTGGCAGCCAGGGCGCCTGCAGAATTTGTTTCCTAGCCGAGGTGGAGGCCCCCCCCTCAAGCCCAAAGCATGAACGCTGGTGCGACTTCGGTTACCGCGACTGTGTTGGCCAAACATCCGGGGCCTGGGGCTGAGAGAGGACATCGTTCGCTCGGCATCTGACCTTGCGTGGCCCCCCGGGGGGAGGCAGGCATGAATGCGCGCGCGCGCGAACACACAACAATAAACAAAAAGTGGCCATGGAAAGTCAATGTTTTAACAATTGAATATTTGTGAGAATAAACATCTATCTAGAATTAAGCACGAACCGATATCGGCGCCTGGAGTACTGGCTTGACGCCAAAGTGGACTGCTGAGCGGTACAACTGCGGAGTTTCAGGACTTGATCGTTGGATGGTGGAGGCGTTAAAGGAGAATCCTAAAAGTGATGTAGCTTTACTCTCTAAAAATCTGTTCCTCGGTTGTTACTAGGCCGCCCTCGGAGCATCGTACAGAATTCCTAACGGCAAAGACTGCAACCGAAACAGTCACCTCGGTAATAACAGCTAATAAAACTGCCCTATTTCAATAAAACTATCAGCGAGCAGTTAACAATAAACAAACAAAACCGGAGTAACCGCATTCAATTCTGTGCCAGATTGTTGTGAATAGGATAGAAAGATACCAATTATTGATCTTACATGCCGAAGCCAGCCTCAAACACATTATAACCTGAGGTATCAACCCCATGTTTTCTAGCCGTGCTCAATGCTACAAGACTTTACAAGAACCCCAGTACAGAATATGGCCATCTAAATCCTTTACTCGTCATTCTCCGTTGGTAAAAGCATTTTGAGATTTTTAAGAAAAATGTTTTTTTAAAAGTCCCACAAGACCCCATTCATTTTGCTAAATGATGAAGTATAGGCAGTCCGCACGTATAAGAAAATTATACGAAATTCATGAGACTTATTGACAAGCTTACGTCTCTCTTCCACGGTTTTCATTAGGCGAGTACATGCATAGGTTTATGAGGTCAACTGGTACATATGGGTAAGTGGAGAAACCCGATTATGATAATCTTTTTAAACAAGTAAGAAAATAATTGGAGGCTGTTTGCATCCTTTAGTCAGGTAAGGGTAGCTAGTCTGTGCGTGGCGAAGGATGAGATGAGGAATGTTTGAATAAGAGAAAGGTGCAGAAAACTGTTTCTGTTAAACAGGTTGACTGACTTTTGGGTCACAAGAAGTTTTAATACCCGCGCACAGTGCCGGCATGCTTTACCTAATTATGGCCGTTTCTGCCGTTGCTAGTGTCCGTCGCCACAAGTGGTTGGAGTCCACCCACTGGACGGACTCAACCATTCGAGTGAAAAACGCGCCATGTAAGCACCTCAACTCGCATTTCCTCAATCAGGCGGGGAAGTGTTCATGTGTCTACTTGAATACGCGTCCATTCCTGCAATAAATACAAAGTTACAGAATTCGGATACCTGCAGCGGTAACAGAACGATGCGTTACTGACTCTTCTTCGACATCATCAGACTACTATGGCGCTTGTACTACCACGGCGATAATTCAAAATGAGTAGAGCATGCGAATGAAAGCTGAGCGATATTCCCTCTGTTTACCAACCCAATCAGTACTTTCGTATACAACAGCGCTGGTCGGTGTGCACGAACTTAGAAGAACCTCTGCGGCACAGAGCACTACCATAAAGTCTCATTTTAGAAGCATTCTCTCCATTACCTTCTTCAGGACAAAGAACTCGGTTCTCTCTCGAATAACATGAACATATTACGTAGGGAAAGTTGAGGCTTAATTATTAATATTCTAGGAGCGACTTTTGCTACATTTTTGACGAGGCCTTTAAGCAGGCTTTAAATACAATTATTATTATTGTTATAAACTTTGGTGCTTTTAAGGACAAACTACAGGAAATATGGCGATCGTGAGGCAAGACAGATCCGAAGATTCAAACTTCCAGGACTAAAGTGCATTTTTTTGCCACCCTATTGGTTGTTTTGGTCTGCCAACGGACTTTACAAGAGAATCTAAAGGATTAATAAGCAGGAATGGCTTTGAGTAGGGAGATGAGTGCATTTAAATCGGTTATCTTGCTGTGTTAAATAAAAAACAGGATTGAATTTCGCAGTTGAATTAAAAGCTACTGTTTCGTTTATACACGACTATGGCAATGCTGGATTTGCACTAGCCATTCATGAAAGTCTTTCCCATCCCATAGTATGAACTTGCGTTAACTCCTGGGATCGCGATATTGCCCACAGTAGGCTTATATAGGAAGAAGTCGAACAAACAAATAGAGGAGTCAAAAACGGCGAAAAGTGGCAACTTAATCATGACCTTAGATTCTAACTTCTCCGGAGCTTCTGGAACGGTTAAATATAGTCTAACGTTATAAACAATAATTTAAAACTATTTAATCACATTACTCACTTCATAAGTCGATGTAAAAGTATGCATAAGCGGTAGTCAACAGATGTCTCCCACTGGGCTGCGACTAAATTTGATCCAGCACAGATGTGTATATCTTCCACGCTGCTCTTTTTATGTTGTTCACTGACCCTGAACCACTACAAAAAATTCAATAGTTTTCAAAAATATGCACATCGGAAAGGGGACACTAGGTCATGGAGTTTTATTCTCCGGACTTCAATAAACCATGTGGCGCTAGGTCCCATCTCGTAGATATTTGATGAATAAATCATACTTTAGGGACGGACATCAAATTATGCCTTCTGATGAACATTGTTTTTGGGGCTGCCTGGCGGGTCTTATGTGATTGGACCAAAAAGCCGCGAGTACCGATTAGCCAGAAATGAAAAAGACTTTCTGCACTCTGCACAAGGGAAGTGTTTGAGAGTATGTCAAAAGACGACAGCAATCCCCCATCGAATCCACCATAATGGAGCTCTTTAATCACAGCGGTGTAAGAAGTCATTGCTGAAGGGCATGCGTTAACCGCTTAGCCTTAAACAATTGATGCTGTAATCATAGCTGTAAGTCGAGCACTTTTTGCAAGAAGAGAGTATAATTTTGTCCTATCTATCGATTAAAAAGCGACAATTTAAGAGCCGGAAGTCCCTTTGCTCGAAAGAATTTATTTGGAAAACACGGAACAAAGGTTTATTACACTCTTGCACGCTCTTTGTCAAGGAAAGATATAGTATGGCAGCTTGAGAACATAGGATTTATAGACTGCGTTAGTTAGAAGACACTGTTAGACACTTCAACTGAGCAACTCTTGTCTTTCACGCATTTTTGAGCAATTTGTGCTAAACAAATGCCCACTTCACATTAAACAAAGGCACTATGCTTTGAGTAGAAGGGCTTTGTAGAAGAGCGTGAATTCGCATAAAACTGTGTGTTTTGAGACGACTGACTTTGCTGACGCCTTAATTTACTCTGGGTGGTTGATTGCAGCAGTAACTTCGGACAAGCTTGTCATCGTTGCAAAATCCTTGATTTTCTTCTCCTTTTAAACCAATAAACGAATCTAATATCATCGGCCTTTGCCAAATTTTGCATAATTTCCCATATTTGCTGTGCCATTTTTCAAAATGAACAGTACTACTATTTTCGGACAGGTTTAGCTTTTTTGTCAACATCTTCCGCGTATTTTGGCCATTGAATTTTAATTAGGATTCAAGATCAATCCCCTTCATGCCAACCAGTTACATATAAATAGATATCTGGACCGGAAATCCTGAAAAATAGAGATACCACATGTTCTTTGGGCATAGACAGCGTTCGGAAAGTTTTCTGATTGGGGGGGGGGGGGTAAAA
>CACRXP010000072.1:447356-457580 GCA_902702965.1 Spirometra erinaceieuropaei
ACAGCGTTCGGAAAGTTTTCTGATTGGGGGGGGGGGGGTAAAATAAGCCAAGGATCACATGCCACCGCGGACGGATAATTACGAGCGAGCATTCGACTTCTCATTACGTCCGGACGTCTGGCTGATTACAATTGAGTCATGACAATTACAACGTGCGCATGAAATGAATTAAAAGTTTTTCAACATTCTCAAAAATTAGGTTTTTGTGTCAGTCAAAAGATGAAATGCTAACGGTAGGTCCTGATCTCAGAGTGAAAATTAATAAAGAACCAAGATTGTGAGTCTGTTTTAGGATAGAATAGATTGTCAAACGATCCCTAAGGATTAGAAAAATCATGCATGCTAAGGAACCCATCTAAAATGACTTGTGTGTTTTTCTATACCGGTTAAGATAAAGCTAAGTGTTTTGACGGAACTTATTAACTCGCCCTCCAAGTTAGTTTCGCCACCAAATCGAATGTGTCGCAAACTAGTGGCAAATGAGTTTTTACGTCTCCAGTGGCGATACTTTGCTGATTACAGAATCTGTTGATATTCTGTCTGCTTTGAAGGCTGCTGCATGAGGGAGAGTTAGATGCAAAACTGGAACAAGTGGGGGACGATAACTGTCAACTTTCACTTGAAATGTATCAGCGTGCGAAGGCCAGACTACAGAATAAACAAGAGTCGCCTAAGATGCGTTGGAAGATGAACAGATAAAGAAGAGTGATTCAAACTTCAAATGCGTAAACAGTGTTGTTGGGGATGTCTGAATTTTGAAGTGCACTGAATTCAAACACCTAGACGTCTGAAATAATGTCTGAAAAAACCTAATTTAAGCTGAGGTACGATCAGTGAAAGCGCATTGTTTATGTGCGATTTCAAACATCGTACATTTCGCTTCCGAAGATCTAACTATACTAGCAAACGTTTACGATCCCTACTCGTTAAGAATGTTCATTTGCGTCTCCTCTCTCTCTCTCTCGGCAAACATTTCATGTTTTCTTTAGCCGAAGACTAAACGGCTAGTGGACCTTTACCACAACTTACGACCGTTTATTTATGAACCGGAAACCAAACTAGCAACCGCGTCGTAATGCGAAAAACTCTTCTCCAGAACCAGGCCCGTACAATAAATGAAAGAAGCTCAAGTGAGGGCTAACATACGCCAACTGTTGCTTATGTTCCAAGTGTGGACGAGTTCAAAGTGCGTTAACTTTTAAGGAACCCTGTCAATCAGAATTAAAAGGAGAAAAAAATCTGGGAACTTTGGCCTGACATTACATTTTACTTTAGGTATTAATAGTAAAAAATGCGCAAAATCATTAGGTCTTCGAAAATACTGAATTTTTATATCTTATCCTTAAAAATTGACAGTGGGTGTCATTTTTGTTGTGCTTTATGAAAACACTTCGCATGCTTCGTAATTGCTGGGTGCCCTTTAATAATTCTCCTATAATTTTTGTCAAAGCACAGTTGTGAAGATCATCAAGGTTCTCAAATAAAGCAACCAAACAGTGAAGAAGTGCGTTTACTTTTCTTGCATGAGTTCAAACTCGGTCATGGGCTTCACAAACAGCCACCAATGCCAGTAGGACATAGAGGCAAGGGTTCACAAATGATCGGACACTCCGGAGGTGATTTCGGAAATTCCAGTCTGGCAGTGGGAATTTAGAAGTTGGAGAAGACAGGGGGTGGCCATACACTAATGACAATAAACTTTTGAAAAAATTATTTTAAAAAAGCATTTCGTACTGCAGAGAACTATCCAATGAACTTGATGGCAATATTTATACGGTATCTGGTCATCTTATATAAATTGTTAGGATAAAAAGACTCAAAAAGTGGGCCCCACATGAGCTCAGTGAACAGCACTATGTTCGGCGTTTCGGAGTATGTTCAATGTTCTTTCTGCGAAATGTCAAAGATCCGTTTCCAGACCGAATAATAACGTGCGGCGAAAAGTGGGTCATTTATCATAACTGCAAGCGGCCATTGCAATGGCTTGGTATTTACAAACCAGCCAAACACTTTTTAAGCAGAAATACGTCTAGGAACGAATCCGAGGGGCAAACAGGACCCAAAGTTTCTTTAGCACAAATTTTACAGGATTTTTGCCGATTAGGCCTAAATTATTTTGTTAATCGATTGCCAAAAATGAACGGATGTTCATGAATCATACTTTGACTAATTTCAACATACGTAATGTTCATTTGTTTTAATAAACGCTCGTATCTGAAGGCCGAGGGTATTTTCAGAACGAACTTAATAACGTCCAGTTTTGTGAATATGCTAATTTAGTCAACCAACCTCTTTAAATGAATAAATGATGCGCAGATTTATGCTCTTTACGAATGAAGACGGGAACTCGAGTTGAAAGTGTATGCATAAGTTAAGAAGGATGGTTGAGCACCAGAACATTTTGTTTGTTTTTCCGAGCTTCCGAACTCGCGCAGGAGTCCAACGTCAGAGGTACGATCCAAGAATTGATTGATGCCCGGGCCTCGGATGAGAGCTCAGTCAATTTATCGATCTGGTGCCAGCGTACACAGCCATGCGCAGTCATCTCCAGTCTTGCGCCGTCGGTCGACTATTGGTTTATACACACTAGAACTGTCCTTTGTTCTGTTGTTGCTACTATTTCTGACAATGGACTCCTGTACGAGCTCGAAAGCCCAGAAAAATAAATAAAATGTTCTCGTGCTCGACGATCCTTTTTCTTCCCCAGCGATCTTTGTTGTGGTCAAAAAGTGCGCGATTTCAGCAATATCTGCCTCTGCAAAATACAGATTTTATTCGACATGCTTTTTTGAGGGTGAAAGTGACCTCCCTAGAAAAACTTGTCAGTTCGCACGAGTTCGGCTTGTTTGCATACTGTTTTAAAAAATAACTATAACTAGTGAAATTTTGGTAAAACGCGGTCATTAAGTCAATTCGCGTCCATTTGCAGGGGGTAGAGTAATCCAGACAGAATGTCTTAAAAGTCAAAAGCCCTCTCAACAGATAACGAATTCACCAAGCAAACATTCGCGATTTGCGTTTTTTCTGAATGTCAGATAGAACAAAAGAAAGGACTGTCTGACAACAAGATGGCCGACGCGGTTTTAACTCCGGGACGCCATAAAACTTTCCAACAAGTGGTTTCCCCAAACAGATGCACAAAACCATAAATCAGTTTAAGTGTTTTTCTGTCCAATGAAAATAACCTTGTTAAACCCTGTTTCCGCTTGTGGGCGAGATGAATTCAAAATTTCGTAAACTGCCAAATACTTTTCGACCAAACCTGCAGACAGTAATTTGCCGATCATTTGACCCGTCATGTTACGATGCAACCATTCACTTTTACACAGTCAATACGTTTTGCTTACTGTGATAGACAGTAGAAGTCGAGTCATGTTTGATGATGTTCTAAAAACTTGAGCTCGTCATTTGCATTACTTAAATGTTGTAAGATGGAGTGTGCTTTACGAAAGGATAGAGATGTAACTTTCGCCTAAAACGAGTATTCCAGAACACTTAACAGTAGTGTCCTCCAATCACATTGTCCGGCATGTCGCGCATACATAGCTCTCGCAATATATCTGGCCGTCACGCAGGTTAGTGGAATCTGGTGAGGTGACTTTCTGTATTGGAAAAAGCTATAAAACAATTTAAAGGGAGTTAAAATAAAGATGTTCCACAAAATGACCGATAATGTGGGCTGAAAAGTCCTGCTCAAGTTCTATTAAAAAACATACAGAAATAAGCGTGCGATTTTGTGTCTTTCTAAACTTTAAAATATACGGCAGGGATGGACAAATTTCAACAGCGTGAAATTTTTTAGTGTTATCGACATTCAAGTCCAGTATGAACTTGGTGGTTTACTTTAAATAGAGCCAAGTAAATTACAAGGGCATAGAATCTGAGAAGTTCATCCAGTCTAACTCTTATTATTCAGTCCAGGTTCCTTTTAAGCAAACGGATTGAAATATGTACTTAAAAGACAAACGCAGGTCAAACGTGTTGCGAAAATCATCGACTGTTGTTGTTTTAGAAAATCATTTTCGTCTACAAATCCTTGTACATTAACGGAAGCTGTCTGTTACTGATTATGAAGTCGCGCATAAACACCGTCGACCAACGTGAGGTTTCAGTAGCCGACTTAAGGCCAGTAGCGAAGTAGCTTATGTTGCTGGCTCTGTTAGCATATATTAAAAGTTGTTTACCCGGCTTCAGAGGGTTAAAATAGAATTTACGACGAGAAATTAGCCAAAATAACACAGACATAACAAACTACTAGATGTAAAAGGGAGAATCTCTTTGGGTTTAAACTGCGGACTGTACCTTTTGTCCCGCAGAGGTGTTAAAACGTTCTACTGGGGAGTGCTGTTACTACGGTTCCATTCAACTGCGTAAAATTACAAAATCCCATGGCACCTGAATTTCTCTTTTTATAAATAAAAAACCTGAAACTTTCAAAATATCTGTGTTACCCTTTGTCCTTACAGGTAATTGTTATAATAACAATTAGATGTAGTTTAGTGAGGTACTTTTTAGAAATCAGATTGATCGTTTCCAAAAAGGTTCACTACGAAATTTCCTAGAAGGCAGGATGAAAAAGGCCACTATGACAATTCATTTCTGGGTAACTGCATATACATCTTTTAGCTTGAACAAGATAAAGACGTTATTCCAATTGGCACTTATGTCCGGTTACTGAAATAGTGGACGGAATTTCGATCGAATTTATGTAGGCAAACAAATGGAGTCATTTTGGAAAGCAAAAAAAACGGGTTTGAGAAATCAAGTTGGCAAATACGCGTTTTCTGTAATTCTTCGTCAGGCCAATACAATTACATGAAGGAATGAAAATGTACAAAATCAACAGTGTTTATAGATGTCTCAAGGGCTATTAAGTCATTAACACTCATCATCCCCACGCCTCCCGCATGACAATGTCGGCGGATGTTGGTTCTCAGAGCTAGGGGAGGGGTTTGTATAAGTAAAATAGAGCTCTTTGAGAGTTGTTGGGAGAATAGACAGGTGTCAGTGCAAGGATCCAATACAGACTGAATGTATGGGTGTCGAGCTGAAAAACAGCGTTGCCTTCAAATCGTTACCGATGTGTATTGAACTGGCTTCTTCTCATACACCTTTAGCATCAAATTAAAAACGTATTTTTAGTGTTCGCCGTCGACGGTGAACATGCGCCTGACTATGGAGAATATGCCCGAGAACTGCCGCCACCAAAACTCCACGGCTAGGTCTTTAAGTGATTTTTTTGATGTTATTGTAAAATTCTTAGTCGTATCGCGACTACATTTCATTCGAGAAGATACATAACGGTCAATACACACCGTCTGGCCCTCCGAGCTAACAGTTGATCTTTTGGATCAGATAGACAACTGCAAGCTTGTGAAATACGCCTTAGATTTTGTAAAATTCAGGTGTTTCCGTAACCTCCTCATAAATTAATGGTATACACACGTCTCCGATGAAATAGCAGTATTCTTGCTAAAAAGCACATTCCCTGGAAACACTTCGCTACTCGTTGTTAATTACGCCATGTTTGTGGATATAAAAGGTTTCGTCAGGTACTAGGCTATGCGGCAACAGTCGGATGAAAAATCACAAACACGCATGACCAGCCAAGGGTGCCCGCCTCACAGGAACAGAGGTTTTGCAGCGGGATCTATGTATGCATAGAGGAATATCAAAATAAGTATAGATAGTTGGTAAATTCGTTTTTTCGAGCGGGAAGGTTCTAATGCATTGGCATACAGTAACCGCAATAAGGCAGTACGATTAAAAAGTAAGCATCAATTGCCTATTATGATCGCTACTCAGCTCTCTGAGCTAAGGTCATTGTACATAATGCACCAGACCGTCTACAACAGACGACGCAACCTTGTAGGATGAAACAGCAAACCTAAATAATCGTGCCGGACAAAACCCACTTAAATAAGTTTAGTAGGTACTCTTTATATTCCACAGATGCTTGGGATCATTCACCCGATCCTTACCAGTTAAGCTTCACTTAATGGGCAGTTATTTTGGCACTCGCTTTAACTTACTATAGTACTTTAACAAAGACTTGAATTTTTAGGTCGAAAAGTAATTTATTGTCTCATTAACACTGCTTAGTAAAAGATCTGTTACCGTATGAAATCGACTCTGGTACATTTCCTCCTATTTACAAAGGTTCAGATAAGTTGCAGAATTCATTCTATGTTTGAAATTTTGTAGACAGCGCTCCAACTCATGTTCTACAATAAGGTGACGAACTGTGCGTTACCTTACGCTTTTTGTGCAGCCATATTTCATGGTTTCAAGTAAAAAAACTTTTACGTCAACGCATATAGAACAAGCATGTTTTCCAACGGACCTGATGACGCGTAAATGAAACTTTTATTCACTAACACGTTCTCGAAGCTTCCTCACCAACTTAAGAATCTGCATCTCTGTCGTAAATAGAATGATGAAAAAGATGGTGAGGCCTCACAAATAATGTGTGACCAAGATAGTACTTCCGTCACAAAAAGATGTAAGTTTTGTCTACCGGTGACCCACATACTAAAATTGTCCATTGTTTACGGTGGCTGCAGATCTTTTTATGTCTCTGCTTACTATACTTTGAAAAACGATGACAATCAACACTTAGTTGTTGCCGTGGGAGAAGTGGTTGGTCATCGATCAGACTGCATAAAAGCACGTATATGCTTCACATTGTTTTGGAGACGCTCTTTGGCGGCCACGAATACAAACAGTTAAGATGTCAGCAAAGAATACGATGACTGGCGTGAGTAGTTTGTGCTTATTAGAAGCGCGTTTCTTTTCTCAACGTGATCACTGAAGCGCCACTTTCCTATATCTTATCAGCTTGGGGTCCAGCCGAAAAAAATGGCGGACACGCTGGCTGGTGGGATGGATACGGCATAATGTTCTCCCCGATCGACTAACAATTACATATAGGCCTCATTGTTTAATCTGCCTCCGTCAGCGCCGAGATATTTTGGTTATTTTATGTACATATGTACGTATTGAATCTAACTGACCATCCAATGACCCCAGCCTAGAATTGACACATTCCGTATTCACCAGCAGGGCACGCGAGCCGTTTCCAAGCCATAGCGTTTGCTGCCATCCGACTGCGCTTATTACAGATAACGCAACCAAGCTTCATGACACTTTAGAGCATGCTAATTCCATTGTCAAAACACAGGTTCTAGATGAACTTGTTTACTTTCCGCTAAAATGCCTAAGGCCATTACAAGTTATTGAAGTCGGAAACCGTTGACAAAATTAAGTTTCAAAACACAAGCTGTTGAGCTTTTAGATAATTCCTTGGACAGGGTGATTAACTACCGCATCACATAAACAACAGTTTGTTGCACACACCTTTTAATAGATTAACGCAAAATCAGTTTAACTGTTTAATAAACTAAAGTCGCGTTAACAGCTACCGCAGTTAAAGTACCACAGACATTTTGTGAAAAGAACTAATTTATTTTCTGCGACCTAACAACGCGGTCGGTTCATCCGATGCTGCGCGGATGTTTTTCATGAATTACGTCAGACACCGAATCTCAGCTAAGACATGCTGATGGATGGAATATACTGCTTTTGCAGAATTAACAAAATCTTGAAAGAAGAGCACACACAGTTCGTCTCTTACACACACATGCACTTTGACTGGCCGCTTTCGGCAGTCGCCGCTGTGCCGAGCATTTTCGGTGATAGCATATTTCATGACAAAAGTAGATGTATGCGGATTTTCAGTAGAGGAATCAAGCACAAGTAGGACCTTTTGTAGTCACCAATACGATGCGAATACGTTGCAGACCATTGGCAGCCCGTGCTGATTTGCTGATTGCAGAATAGAGGAAGTAGCCTATTCCGGCATGAGGCAAGTTCTACGTTCCGTGGGACAGCAAATGATTTGCAGTCTGGGATAATCGGGCGTCTCTGCTGTAACCAATTAATCATTTAATCGCTTACGGATTGATATCTGAAGGAACATGAACTGCAGACGGTTCTTAAACTTCCTTTATCGCTTTCAATAATAATGTACTATTCCTATTCCTGGAAATCAATCTTCTGCGAACAATATTGTGATTATTAATGTATTTTCATTTACATGCCGACGTTAGAATTATAAATCTCTGTCTATTCATACTGGACAGGTTGATTTCTCTTATATGTGTATGATCATTTCATACACAGAATTTAATCCACTGATTCATGTTCTTTATTTCTTTTCAATATACCTTATTGTATTTTTCTAATTGTAGCTAACTAAGGTTTTATTATTGCGATGCGGCGAAAGCAGTCGATGATAATGAATTTTCGATTGTCGATAAAGTGCGGTAGTACCTCAGAGTTGTGTTAAAAGCTGCCAAAACTGTCATCAGTATTTGTTAACCACCAAGTTAGACAGCAGTTTAGTACTGAAAATTAGAAGTTTGAAGAAACTGGAAAATTATTTATTAAGCCGCGGCCAAAAAGACCGTCTAAAGAGGCCATGAAAGAAAGTAGGAATAAATTTTGTAGCAAAGAATGACTGCACAAATCACGGTGTGTGTGACTCGACACAGTTCTTTTCGCAAATACCGCAAGAAAGAAAAATGAAATCCTCAAGCATTCTTTGAAGTAAGCGTTGACAGATGACCGCGATAGGAGAACTGAATTCTGCTCCTAGATTACTGACGAGGACAATACGAGTTTTTATAGATAGTTTAATTTCCCATGTTATCTGTATCTCCTAAATCACCACTTCATATGATCTTGCTGCAGTCTGCATTACCAGTCGTGAAAAAAATGAACGAAGGGCGGCATGCTGTTATGATGAATGAAAAGGCTGTTCTCTTTCCCTGTTGTGATGTTATGTAACTGAAGTATTTAGCTTGTTCTTGCTGCTGTTACGGTTTAGTTTCCAAAAAAGGATGCCCATGAAATGCACGATTTATTATCTTATCGGAATCATGTGTCAAAGGTCTGACGCTTAAGTACGTAAATGCCAATACTGGGACAGATGAATGAGATCACCGCCTTTTGAATTCGAAAGGCTAATTTTGAACTATTTGCAAGGTCTGATTAATGCAAATGGGCTGCTTTGCCTAAGGAATATTTAAATACCTCACAGACTGCACTATATAAGAGCCGAAATACGTAAACACGCCAATGTAGAGGTTCTGCCCTCTCTTCAAGGTCAGGATGGCGTTTTTAGAAACACAGCTCGTGTGCCTTTGATGTCCACGGCATTGGGAGCCGCTTAGCTGACACCAAAATATGACAATCCACGATGCATGTGAGTCTGAAAAAAAAACAGCAGCCAGGAAAATGTGTAAGCGTTTTGCAACTCTCTGCATGCTTCACAAATAATTCACGACCGGATCGCATTTTCTAAGCTGTCTTCTGGCCCGATTCCCCGCATTGCCATTTGCGCCGAAGAATGTTTTGTCAGCGCAGTACTGTAAGAGCAAAGCCAGCACAGTCGGCTGTGGAGTCGTGTTAGCCGCCTAGACGGGAGGACGCTTCAAATTCTCAAAATAATGCCTGCGTTTTTGACAGAAATTACGACGGTATATTAATGAAGTAAAGTTCTATTTCAGTCAATTTTCCGAAACTTGGGACTAGAAAGGTTTAAGAATATAAAGTGACTGTCGCATGAACCGTCAGCTGGAATGCAGAAACATAGCCCCACTGAAATGGAGTGCTTGTGAGTGATTGTTATATTGATTGTCATACAATATAATCTGAAGATAATGCCGCCAGGCCAGGTTAACGATTACGTGCGTTTGGTAAGTATTTGTAGGGAAGGAGAAGAAATGTCTGCTTATAATAATGATTAAGTCGTTCTTTTGCTGTAACTCACTGCATAGGGCTTTGAAGTTTTTATGGTCACGTATGCATAAATCAGAGGGTGAATAAAATGGAAGTCTAATACTTTCTCAGCGACCTATGAAGGGGGGGGAGGAATATATGCTTCAGATCCGGTACCCGGAGGTCAATAATAAATCTCAAGAAATCATCCTTTAACATTCCAGAAAAGGCTCTTGTTTTTGATTAGGGCAGTATGCAAACACAAATAAAGTCTTTGCAATATTCGGCACATGGTGTTGGCCAATTCGTGATATTCAGAAACAAGCTGATACGTTTCTCGCGAAAGCCTTCGGTGACCACGCGGTGCTAGAGTAATCTCAAGTGACCTAGGTCTGGCGAGGATTTCACATGGAACCTCTCGTCTGCAGCATTCCGAACAGAAAA
>CACRXP010000072.1:462651-514733 GCA_902702965.1 Spirometra erinaceieuropaei
AAGGCATGGTATCCCTCCATTTATTAATCATGGTTGTAAAGTTTCAACATGATCCTCATTTACTGCAAACGTTTTATGCGCCTTTCATGACAAAATATTAATAACACATAAATATAAGACATTGTTTGAAGGGGGGATACAGAGCTTGGAGTTTAGAAATCCTGAATGCAACTACAACGGCGGATCATGTTTACAGTTATTTGGTGATTAAGGCCTGTAGAAGCCAAACGATATGTGTTTCAAAATGCAGTCTAAATCGGCCGTGAGTTTTTAATAACTAAGCACAAGAAATATAATCTTCTTGTGTTTTCAATAGAATATGTTTGAAATGATCTAAACTGAATTCATGGCATCACAACACAGAAAGGGAATAAGCTATGCTGAAAAGTGTACGAATCGTAACTTCCAATCGAGTTCATGTTTAGCATACTTTGACACTACAGGATTAAGGACTTTCCTTGTATGGATCCACAAGCATTGGGTAAACAGCATGACCTACAAACGGTAATAAATCAAACAGCCTACAGTTCTATCAAGAAGGGTAATACTCGTTGATAGTTGGCGTGCTCTTTATTTTTCTATTCTGAAATTTCATTCCATTAAAGCAACAGGTTATTTAGTAACATCGAATAAAAAGTACTTTTCGCAGGCCCCTTATATCTGACTTACTTTAAAATCAGCATTGTTTTTTAAGGAACACTTTCTGAAGCATTTTTTAATACAGACTAGAATCAAAAAAATCAGCTGGTTCATATTTAGAGTTAAAAGCACATTTTACTGACGAAATTCAGCATTATTTATCTGCGCCTGTCAAATAAGGATCCCAATAGCGTGCAATGTTTGCGGTTGTAATAGTGATCGTATTTTTAAAAGCTCGCAACATCCATCATCGAAAGACGAGTATTTACTGCTCGTAATCTGAGAGCGTAATACCAAAAGAGCTTTACCATCCTTGTCATTTTTTATATCAAGTCTAAATCAGCGGATTTAAAGTCAGTGCCAGATACCGGAGTTTTATTGATAAACCAAACCAAATTTGCCGAGGAAAGTCATTCTTAGACATTCCTTTCGGACGCCGTTTGTGATGTATGCAAGAAACGCAACCGCCAACAGTCACCCCATATACTGACTGTACGAGTCTTACTTTTGGATTTGGATTTCATTTTTTGCCATTATTTTAAATCAATTCGTCTTGTTCTTTTGTTAGAGAGAGAGAGGCCATTGAATATTCCTACCGACACGTCCGCCCATTGATGTTCGAATGCTCTACTACTGGAATCAAGTGCTAACACTATCGACAGCAATGTGTTATTATATGATCTATTTTATACTCAAATCGCAACTTTGCAGTGTCGACAAACAAGCCAAAAAGGAGCGTTCCTACTCTTCTTTGAGGCGCTGGCAATATTATGTGGTTATTATTTATAAGCTCTTGCACAGATACACAGTAGGTGGGCTAACTCATGAAATGTCAGTAGAAATTCCGAAATGCGTTTCCGTATCGAAAAGATTAAATAAGTAGGCTTGTAACACCAATCGTCGTATAGCATAATTCTATAATAATTCGGTTAGCCCAGGATGCCGGATTTCGAATGAATTTCTTTTTGGTTGCATCCAAAAACCATACTCCGTAAAAATGACTTCTTATGTAGTATGCATTTTTTGCTTGATTTTCGATGCCCTCAATGATCCAGTTATATCTAATGGAAAACAGGCATAAAACTATTCATTTTTCTGCTCACTCGATGGACAATTATGTCTTCTTTTAATTTTACCCTTGAAGGAAGTGTGTAATTTCATTATAAAAAGTTTCTAATTGTGAGATTTTTTATTACTGTGAAATGGCCGTTCATAAAACGTTATTTCTCTGAATTTACGAACGTGGCTTGTAAGTCAACACTATGGTTCAAATCCACTGCTAAGTTTTATAAAACCCCATATGGCCTCCTCTTAATACGGTAGAGAATTATATGGTGTTCCGTACGCGGAAAATATACGGCTTGTAGTTTGGAAACCCTGAATCTAAGTGTAACGGCGGATGGGGTTCAAAAATATTCGGATAGCGAAAAAGCTTTTCAAAACCAAATTACACCCTTCCTTCGAGTCAAAGATTGGAAAAAGATGTAATTTTCTGCCGAACGAGTAAACGAATGACTATTTTTTGCATCATTTCCCTAAATTATAACTGCATATTCAAGGGCATTGAAAAGCAATGAAAAACATCGTGGTACTTAAGTATTCATTTTTACGGAATATGATTTTTAGATGCAGCCGAAAAGAAGTTTGTTCGAAAGCCGACACCCTGAGGTAACTGGAATATTACAGAATTTTGTTACAGGGTGATCATTTTTGCAATCCTATTTAATTAATCTTTTTGAAAGGGAAACGCATTTCAAAATTTCTGTTGACATTTCATGAGTTAGTCCACTTACCGTATGTATATATATATATATATGAGATGACTCTGAAATCAAGGCGAAACTCTGTCGTTATGTTTCCTTTAGAAGCGCGAATGTATAAATGAAAACCATTTGCCTGCGCCCTCAAAGAAACGGCATTTGTAAATTCCCTCACCACTTCCAAAACCATAGAGGATACCATCTCGATTGAAAAGGAAAATCAAGGTGACATTCGATGGCTTTTGAAGACCGCATGAAACAAATCTGACCACAGTTAAAGCGAATGGTCGAAGGGATTCCTATCTCGAACCCCTCCCTCATCGGTTGTTTTGGACGGTGTTAGAACATATCCCCATCAGTCATGATAACTTTGTTGGTAGAAGTTTGTCCGCTATCATTTTATGAGGGCATTGTGGCATTTCGCTTCTATGTTTTGCCTACAGCTTGTAACTCTGCTGGACCTTAGTTAATCCGGCACAACAGATCAAATCTAGCGTTTTAAAATAATCTTTTCAATTCAGATCAAGTAGGCAGCGCAGATGTCTCGAACGGAACACGATGCAGTGCATAACTTGAAACAATGATTTCATCAAAGTGAAACAGCGGGGTCTAACTACTCTGGTAACTATGACGATGTCCTCTCACACAAAGAGCCGGATCTGGGCGTTTAGCATACATTATCCCGTTTAAACGTGAATGTTGTTTTCTGGTGGATGAGATCGCCGCATGCATTAGGCTAGCCAAACTTCATGGTAAGTTGTGTGTTTTAAATACAGAAAGGCTAAAACCCTAGGGAAATTGACACTCCAGTCTACCCTTGTATGGCGAGGCATTCTAATTAGCATGGCTTAATTGCCGGAAAAAGTGATTTGAATGAAATGGACTTTTCAAATCCACCACAAAAAACGAAAGTCATGTAAACTTCGTTCAAAAAAGGACTTGTGATGAAGATCGCTTTGATTTTCCTCACGCCATGATCTGGGCTGGTTGACTCTTGCTAACCAAATCACAAATTAAGACAGAACTTATAAAGAAGCATAACTTATGGTGAAATTTCTTGAAACCGGAAGGTCGCTGGCACATCTTTTGTTTTCGATTCCTTATCCACGGAATCCCATTAAAACCACTGCCATTTATGGAGGCCTGTTTAAGGAGTCACGAGAAGGTCTATGTAGACACCCCTGTATTAAGAATTCAGCCACTATTTCGGTAGTGCCATCCTGTGTTTGTAACTAGGACGCCTGTTTAAGAAGATAAGTGATGCTCTTCACTCTTCGGGATTATTCGTGTGGGCGAGGGGGTTTTCAGGAGCAACATGAAGTATGCATTGTGCATTCAAAACATACCAGCCAAAAATGTCCGCCATAGAAGTACACAAATTCATGTAAACATATTCATGCGAAAAGGTCATTGAAATTAAATGCCACATTGCATTTTCCCAAAAAATAAATATTTTTAATTATATGCCAAAGTAATGAGTGCCTACTGTAAACACTAATGCCTAGCGCTGTGCAAAACAGTGCCGGTAGTTAACTGGTAGGGTACGTTTACGTTGTCCTGGTCCCAAGTTTAAGCACAATGTGAGCATGGCAAGTAAAGTAAACTAAAGGACGCTGTTGCAATCGTTAGTAGAAAAGTAGCCAAAATGGCAACCTGGTGTGTCGGTTATAAGTTAGGGTTAGTTTTGGATTTTGGGTTGATGTCAGGATGTGAATTGATTTTAGGGTTAAGGTTTGTGTTAAGTTTAAGGGTTCCGGCTAGAGTTAGGGTTTGGATTGCGGTTTAAATTTACGTTTAGTGTTAAGGTCGGGGATCGGGTTTGTGCTAGAGTTTGGATAGAGTCAGGGTTTATGTCAGGGTTAAGGTTAGGCTTAGGGTAAGGGCTAGGGTTTGTTGCTAGTTTAGAGCTAGGTTAAGTTTAGGGTTGGCGTTAGGCTTAGAATTACGTGCAGGACTATGTTCAGTTTGAGGTTACGGTTGGGTTTACCGTTAGGTTTGGGATATTGCTGCACCGCGCGTCCTGCCAGCCAGGTCTTTTGCGAGAATTTTTAGGCTTCCTCCAGTCACGCTGCAGATTTGTCATACATTAGGCTGCCTTTTCCGTCTCAGCCTCAGCTACTTTACCCACTAACGATTTCAGCATCCTTTTTCGGCCTACGTTCATTTCACGGCGCAAATTGGGCTTACACTTGCGACGAGAACAGCGTAGTCGGCCCTTACCGGTTTACTTCGTTTGTTTCAACGTTAATCTGGCCTGTCTTGTGTTCTGATGAATTTTAAAAATAATTTGCCTCAGTAACATGCGCCCATGTGGCACAGGATGTGCGGAGTTGACCTTGAACATGCCGTGCCGGTTTAAAATATTTCCTCCCCAGCGCATGCTTTAGACATGGTTCCTCTTCAGAGACAGTGCAATGTGTCATATGTTCGTTCCATATCAATACTCTGACAGGTGTTGTCTGTTGGTGTTTTTGTTATTTTGAAGTTTAAGAAGGAGGGGCCGAAACTCCTGCAAGCGAGCAAATCGTGACGATCTACCGGTGTAATCTCGATAAAACGCAAGTTCCAAGGTTAATGAAGGCAAATATTTCGAGTAGTAAGGGTCAGAATGTTGGCATCGGTTTGCAGCATTTTTGAGACAAATGATGAAAGATGTCATTGAGGAAATCCTGCATCAGCAGCGGCGCGCTGTCGGCGGTCGTCCCAGAGCTGTTTGTTGTTGACATGATAGCAAAATGCACAACATAATGCCCGATAAGCAGCGTTGACTATGACATAAATTGCCAACGCCTGCTCTCCAGGGACATGCAATCAAGCACAATCGTGAAGTTTGAATTAGGATGTCATTTTACGCCACATATTCTATAGTACTACCTTTGTTCCTTCCGCGAAACATAAATCCTTAGAGCATACGCTTATTACTTTCTGGTCCCACAACGCACTTCTATTATACATGTTGCTCTTGTCAAGAAACTCTGTATATTATCGAGATAATTGTCTCACACAAAAACAAAAATCACAAAAGGTTTTAAAGACAAAAGACACTATCAGATACGGCGGCTTAGGGCTTGTAGTGTAGCCTTTTATCCCAGAGTTTGTGAGAACGTTTTTCGAAAACAAAATCCTGAATGATTTGCCGGAAAATAGAACACTTCTGAGATTATCAGGCCAAAAAATCATTTGATGACAAATATCTCCGAGAAAACAGGGACATTTGCGACAAACCAATAGGGTATAGAACCTCGGTAAAACAGTCTGTGGCAACTGATTGCTGAGTAAATCGGGTTGTTCCCTAAAAGACGTCGACGTAACAGTACTTAGTAAGCATGAAAAGAAAAAGGCATTAATATTACAAAAACTCTTTAAATGTACTTTGTTCTAAATTTTCTTAAAGAATTGTAGACGTAGCATTGCGCTACCACTTCAAGTCGTAATTTCTCCTATTATTCTGTTGCAGCCGAGTGGATGACTTGTAATATAAAGTGAACCGGTTAGTAGCCTCTCGAGGATAAAATGAGACAAGGAGTGTTTAAAATAAGTTGGAGGCGCCAAAATTTGAGTTTTAAAATGGTTCTTACAGAACATGGTGGGACAACGGATGCTGCTAGCAAACTGACTCACCGTTTTACGATAAATAGAGTCCCAGGGCGTAGAGTAATAGAAACGCCGATTGTTAAGCGTTTGACATATTATAACTTCCAGCTCTATCATAAAATGTACAGTCAACAAAAAGAATGTGAAAATTTGCAATTTTATTGAAATCGTTAATTTTCATTTTAAGTCTCAAATAAAGGACTTACTCACATTGCTAATGTCATTCACTTTAGGGGGATAGTCTCTGTACACCATGAAAATCCGATGTGAAATAGGATCACCGAAAGCCCTTTTGGTAACACCGCAGGCTTCATGGACTATACTTCTTAATTTCACTTTCAGTTTCAGCAAGTGAATCTTCCGTCAACGAGTGAGGCCTGATTGCCTACTCACCAACCCAATTCCTAAAAATCTTCAGAAGATTCCGGAGGAATGTTGATCATGTGAGGCAAATAGTGCGGGTTTTTTCGTGCGTTTACGCACTGGATCGAATTCACTGTTGTTTGTGAAGGAAAGGGAAGATCCATTCGAGTTGTTTGTCTCTAAGACATTTTTTGCAAGTGATTAAATCTAGGTATTATATCATTCTATAACTACGTTACAGAATGGTCTTGCTAGTATAGACCTTATTTTGAAATGACCTGTACAGCATCCGGCACAATGGCTAGAAGACAACGTGACTGAACCATGTTGAGTCCTTTGCCTCGTAAACACTTGAAATTGTGTCTGTGCCAAAAATGATATGGGCAGCAAACAGAACGTCAGCGGGCGTTCGTACTGTTTTTGGACGTTTACTCGGATAAGTCGTCTAAAAAGAAGTTTTATGGTCATAAGTTTTGCTGTCTTTTTAAAAATGACGTGTTTTTAAAATTATTTCCTAGCCATTTTTGGTCAGACGCAAAAGGCCGGGAATGGCTGGTTGCAAAAATCTTTCTTTTCCACTACAATATACTCCCCCTGGGAAATGCACATTGACATACTGAGGAGGTTTTGGCACCTATGAATTTAAAAATTCCTCATTCAGAGAAATGTCCTTATTTTGCAAAACATCCTGCTCTTCTTTGTCAGACGTATAAGCAGTCGCATTAAATGCAAGAACATACGTATTAAGCACCGTCTAAGGATAAAGAACCGAACTTTCTTTTTATTGGCAATGGTACCCATCAATCCCTTTGGAGCCGATCAATTTAATTTGGCGAAAAACCTTGCTAATAAAATAGTACTGGTCGGAAAAATGCACACATTTAAAGAGATCTCAACCGTCAGAGCAACATGTTCGTGGATTGATGGCAAAGAGTCAGATTTAACGTCTACTGACCGAAACAGCCAGTCCTTAATTAAAAGTTACACAATCTCGCAGTCCGAGGTAGCCGACTGATGACGCTTGGTACTTCTGAAATGACTTCCCCAGTGTCCGGCGCTCTTCTAGATAACCTTACGAGACGTTTAGTAGTATACGGGTGTGAAACACTTTTAGACAAAACTTCCTCTATTCTTTAATGTACAAATACGAAAGCGTGTTACTGAAACTTTGTACGATGGGCCAATTGCAGGTTCTATAATCGTATAACCATCATTCATTAGCGCTGGGAAAGGAGGGTTGCGTTTATGAGCAAATAACGTCATTCTAGGTTTCCAAAATTTTATGTTTCCCTCCCGTAAACCTCTTTTGTCGGTCAGCAGGATGCAGAGACATTTTCTAAATGTAGCCCTTTTAGATGAGACGCAAATATCGATTTTTAATTAAATCACTTCAAATATTTTGCCTATGTTCGAATGAGCCAATTTCCATTTATATGGAATATTTTAAAGAAGCTTTATTCTTTGAAGACAAATTATTCTATTAAGCGATTTCTCATTACCCTGGCCTCAAAGGACAACAAGAAATGACTACGGTAATGTTATTTATTACAACGTAAGTAAACTGAGGACATCTTTGTAGCAATAAAATGTTTTATCTTGGTAAAGAACCAGTTTATCCTAAATGCCTGAATATAGAGTGTGTATCTTACGTGTTTCGGGGCTATAATTAACCGTACTGGTCGTTCTTTTGGATCGAAACGAACTTTGAGGTTATTATGGTGCTACTGTTTTAATTTGAAGTTAAACTGTTGATCTAAGAGTTAATTTATAAGTAGATTCTATTAGAGACACCAACGAACGGTTGCGGATCTGCCAATTTTGCTTTTATTTCTGTCATGAGGATGTCTAAATGGGCTGTTTTCCTTTCGCATTCTTGGGCATTAAATATATATATATATGCATATGCAGTACGTGACTCATCTCATGAAATGTGATGACAGAAACTGATGTGAGGATTTTATTCGCCCCAAACGTTATGTAATTTGCCCGCTCCTCCAGCCTCCGCAAGGCCATTTCGCTTTCTTATGCAAAAATGTGTTCCCGCTTTCTTTATAAACAAAATGTTCACAAATTTCAGCAAAAAAGAGCTTTACGATATATTCAGGCAATTCCCTGTGCTAATACCTTTCCTAGACTTTCGCTGTGCATCTGAGCATCTTTTATTTAACGGAAGACTAATTTACTCCCGAGAGATTTACTAAACACAGCTTGACGCGCTTGACTACTGATGTTTTGTCCGACGCTAATCATGGGAATTGGCTTGCTGAAACACAGGTTTTTTTAAGAAAACCAGATGTTATAACGATTTTTGGAAGTCAGATTAGCAAATATTTAAGATGTCGT
This sequence comes from Spirometra erinaceieuropaei, assembly GCA_902702965.1. Lineage (NCBI taxonomy): Eukaryota > Metazoa > Platyhelminthes > Cestoda > Diphyllobothriidea > Diphyllobothriidae > Spirometra > Spirometra erinaceieuropaei. The sequence continues at coordinate 471,351 of CACRXP010000072.1, forward strand.
GCCCGAAAGGGCACTAATAAAACATAGGCAATTCTTTGTTTAAATGGGCCTAAATTGATCTGTCGTGTGGAAAATCATACCTGTTGTTACATGAGGGACAGCCACCAAGTACTCATTCCTAGATTTGAAAATAAGTTTTCGTGCGCTCTATCTTCTGTTCATACGTGAGCTGAAAATTAGACTAGTAAACCATCATTTGTTAAAGCAAGATATCGGTATTTATATAGCCACTCTGTCGTATATCCAGTATCGTACAACGCAGCCTAAAAACGAGCAAGGATAGCCAACATAGACGCAGTACAAAGAAAAATGCATGGTCTTACATTTTCAATATAAAAAGATCAGTATTTTAGCAGTATGAAAGGGACAGCCAAATGTATCGAATTTTCTTCTTGACTTCCACGTACAAAAACGCAAAGTACACGGACATCTGTCAACGGACCGCATCATTTAGACACTCCTTAAAAAGGTACCTTATTGTAAAAAGTTTACCAATTGAACGAGAGCATATCCGTTGTTGGTCTTCTTTGTAGACGTTCATTTCATTCTGCGATTAGGTTTCATGTTTGGGAGCGTCTTCACATGTGACTCAAACGATCATCTACATGAAAAAGAACGCCTACCTCGGTGAATGGTTTAAAGAAGTATCATATCTTTAAGTTTTTAGTAAACAAGTAATAAAGGTTGCACCTTTGTGGGCAATCAGTTTGAAGCACTGAAAATCATGAAATATTCAGCGATATTCAAGGGCTGATCCAAATTTCGGCGTTATCCAGAAAAAGCGAAAAGTGCAAACTCATTCTTCACAAGAAAAGGTTTCGTCGTATGCATACACAGGATAGTATGTCTATGACTACACCATTTTCATTTACATATATTTGTCATCGATTCGCCTGACAAAGGTTTCCCCACGCAACCTTTTATTCCTACGACGCTAGTATCGGCAAAATCAAGTAAAATTTTCGTTTACCTTATTGGACCGAATTCTAATAAACTTAAAGGCATACAGAATTCCATGAATCATCAGGAAATCATATTGGAATCTCTACTTATGATTTGGGCTGTTGGCGTAGACCTATGGATGAAATCACACTAATTTTTAAGGGATATTTAGATGTAAACATCCTTAAAAGATTATTTTGCCTAGTTTTTGCATAAACAAGCCTTGTATACATTGAACACTAAAGTTTACATAACCACAACCGTTTTGCCATATTTAGAATTTCCGGTTTTCTAAATGAACTTTGTATTTCTAAGCAGCATAACATTGCCTTTAACACTTCTTTTATGTTATCAACTTTCTTAAAGTTGTTACTTATCAACATAAATATTGGGTCCATTCACTGGAATCGATTTGCGAATAATTAGCAGTCCTTCGCAAATCTCGACACTTTTTATGATTCTAGGTGGCATTTGATGATGATTAGGACCTACACTACTCTGAAGGATTTATAATTAATCATTGCAAAATCAGGGAAATCGCCTGTCTCCTACAACTGATTGCTTTCTGGAAATATGTGGGAGTTGCAAATCATTCACTGCATGGTAAATGTTCAAGAAAAAAAATTGGAGGATGATGAGTTTAAACCGACCACGACGATGCATAAAGGCACAGTGAGGCACATGGAAGGTCTGTTTTTCCAATGAAAAATGTACAGGCATTCGCTTATTTCAGAAAATCTCATTAGCCGCCCAAAGCACCAAAGTGCTTCCGGCAAATTTATTAACGAATGAAATAACATATGCCGCCTCTCTCTCATGATTGTCCACTGGTTAGTCATATACCGCATTGTGAGACTGAGAAGATCCATCCTAGAGGATTTGCTCATTAGGCAAAAGGTCGGTGAAACAAACGCCCTTGCCACGGAGTCACGAGCAGTCAAACGCGGTCAACAACATCCCAGGCCAAGGGTTGTAACGCCAGACGGACACTGCTGAATGGAGTTCGGAATGAGAACATTGGATTTTCTCGCCACGAGCTGACGCAAGAGTTAATTCGACTACCGAGAACGACGATGACTATATTGTGCTCCACGGGGCGGGCGTAGGACGGTGGTATGCTCGCGAATTAGTTTATAGTGAGACAGACTGAATCCTCTACCGACCTCGGCAACAGGACAACGGCCACACAACGGGAGAGGAGGGCGCGGACGCAGGAGCTGACAAAGCCAAGCAGTCCGTCTACTCGGGCAACACGCGACCCGCTTCTCACCACATGCACCAGGCTCGGATTTCACATCAGTAAGAGTACTATTAAGACACATTCAAGATCGGGTCAGTAACGGCTGGCCCTAGATCTTCTGGTTAGGCACTCTACACACACGACGACAGTTCGACCATCGGTTTCGATGATGTCCACCGTGTGTACCACAGACTGCATTGTGGGAGCAGGGACGGTGACTTACGCAGGGGTTTATAGTGCCAGTAGACTTGCGTAGCATCTACCTACACTCTCTCCTCCTCCCCCGCCTGAGCCCGGTGTCAAGACAGAGTCAAGAAGACCGGAGAGGGGCGAGACCGCAGGTGGATGGCTCGGACGGATCCTCGCCTTGGCGCTCCACTCCGCACCCCCTGGTCCACACACATAGGACCAGGATTTTGACCACAAAACAATGGGGCGATGGCAGTGGTCCAGTTGTGCGACGAATGCCGACAACAGGGTCCGCCAGCGCACCCCGAAAATGTTGGCATTTGTTATTGCGCACAGATAACGCCTGCCAGAGTCCGATGTGGCCCCCGTGTTGGTCCAGCGCATCTAGCACGTGGCCCGTTTGGGGGGCACACTCTACACACACACGCACACACACATACACACACGTAGTATTAATCACGACAAGCGAGTCACCAACCATCCAAACTACGACTTTTAGCATGTTGAAGTGGAACCAGCCGCGTTAGAATTAATTTAGCGCGGAATGTGCTGGTGTTCCCTGGGGATAAATTCCACAATGTTGGTTTTACTCTCTTCTCCTCTCTCATGCACCAGCCAACTATCCAAGCCCCTTAACCAACTGGTATTCAGATTAGGCCAACTCAGATAGGTTCATATCAATAATTAAACCGCAGTCGAGGCCTATCTCCAATAAAGACAAGGAGAATGAATTAAGTATTTCAATTTACCGTCTGACAACCATGCGGTTACAGGCCCCACTCTTTTCAATTACAGCCCAGATAATTCGTAATTACAGTGGAGTGGCTGTTCTTTCATTACCTTTTATCATCGCGAACGGCATTATGCGGTATATAAGGCGAAAATGCTACTTAATTCTTTTTTAGTTCATCAAAATATAAAAGGTTACTTGACGTTATGTAGTTTATTTGAAACGTATAGGCTCATACTGAATTCTGATATGAATACCTGGGCCGAAGTCTATCGGCCACAGCGGAGTAACTATGTAATACTCATAAACTGTCAACAGATAGTCAGTAGCATGTACAAAAGTAGCATAATATACCAGACTTGGCAGTACAGGTAGTAGCTGTGATTTTACAGCCGTATGACAGCTGCGAGAGGTGCGGCTCATCAGTGAGTTCTCCAGCGTTTTCCGCCTGTTTTTCTGGTAGACGCCCTCGCAGCTGATGTTCATGGATGCGTGTAGATGCAGACATCAGTTGGCAGTTAAAAGGCGTGACCACCTGTCTCAAATGACCATGCGCACTCTAGGCACTGGACACACCTTCAAGTGGGGCAGAACTCGCAAAGTCGGAGTTTTCCCCTCTAAAAACGGCCAAGAGTTTCTCGAAGCCATGCACTACGATGAAACATGCATCAGTCAACACACCGAGTTAGACTCCACGTGCAAAAATCTCAGGGAAAAGTGGAAGAGAAGAGGCCCAATCACTGCCGAATGACGCACACGGCGGCCGCTTACTAGCGCAAACGCCAATTGAATATCGATTTTTAAGCCCGTTTAAAATGTTACTTGTTTGTACATTTGCTCAAGTCTGAAGACGACTTGGGTAACTAGCGTAAAAAATATACTAAATAAAGTTTTCTACTTTTCCAAAGAACGTTTCTGCCTTCAAACATATATATATATATATATGATGGTTGTCGGTAATACCGTTCTGCCTATATATATATATATATATATCAAACGGTTCATTATAGTTTTAATTATGCCGTAATTTTCCAGCAAACCGGACTGAGCTTCCAGATATCACGGTTACACTTAATAATTTTTGCAATCATAGCGGCTGAAAACGACTTTTCACATGCAGTAGCAGCGGCAACCGGACAGTGTGGCAGTAAACTCCCCCTTTTTTATAATCCTGCCAATGGCCTCCACATGGCTAGCGGAAGGGCTTTCTATATTTTATGTTGCTGCACTTCTGGCCGTTGTCTGTTCGCTCAGCGCCTGTTATTCTTGATTAAATAACTGAGACAGCCATTAGTAGTGAAGAGGTTTTGAGGGTGCAGTCGTTCGGACCTTTTATCTTCTGGTGCTTTGCAGACTGTTTTAACCATTTAGATGCAAATAAACCAGATGGCTCGTGTGATTTTGCAAACTAGATAGGCCATTTCTACCAGGAAGCCACCGAGGCGTCACTTCTTCAGTCTACGCACAGTGAGGAGGTTTTGAGGGTGCAGTCGATAGTCTTCTTGTTCGCCGGCGTGCCGCAGCCCCTTTCAACTATTTGAAATAGAGTTCGAACTCAGATTTGTTTTTAAGACAGAGAGTGATTACCGTTGGCGCGTAGTATTTTGCTCCCGTTGGTGACTTTTTTGAATTCTTCAGGTTACATTTGTCCAATTGCACGTCGGCGCACAGGCACGACAAGGCAGGACAGTTGGTTGTTTGTTTCAGCTTCCATCGTGAGTTTTATAATGGGGTGTTTAAGGTGCTTGCTGTCGGTTGTTTTGAAAACGACGAAGATGTAGTCGACATAAAGCGCACGTAATTTTGGTTTACACGTGGGGAAAACCAACTGTCCTGTCCGCTGACGGACTACTTCAGCAATAAGAACTGATCGGGGGAGCCAATAGGAGTGCCTCTAATTTTTCATACGTTTATCCGCTAAAGGTGAAATAGTTCTAAAGACAGTGTCGTAGATGCTCGAGCAGGTGTTCGGACATCAGGGGATTGTCTCTTCCCTCATGGCATTCATCAGTAGTTGATTCACAGTATCCCTTTCCAGATGATATAGAATAGAGGTGAGGAATGAAATGACATCAGAAGACACCATATATTTGTCTAGCTCTAACTATAGGATACGGCAGAGTGACCTTAAAGAGCCATGCTTCTGAAGTCGCTTTAACACATGTTTCGCCCATGGTATCACCATCATGTCGACGCCCATTTGAGCAATACTGATTACCCGCCTAACCGCCAATTACTGCTTATGTTGCGCGCCACAGCGATACCAGATTTGATGATAGGCAAATATAACTTCTTGACAGTCACCATTAACTTAACCTGGTAATGTTGTTGAACAGAGGAACTAGCATTTGCAAGCAAGATCGGGAGGCCGTTCTATACAACGATTTACTACCGAATAAATACGCGTGGGGCTACTTTAAATTTGTCTGCGATTCGTCCGAAAATTTTGTGGATTAGAATACTACTGACAAAACGGTGAAGTAAACAAACGTCTCGTTTCACCCTTTCATTTTCTGACAGGCGTAGCCTATCAGTATGTAATGGGCCAGGAGCAAGTAGTCTTGCATCATAAATGCAAGATATGTCACTGTAATTACACACTCGATCAAAAAGGATAAAAGAAAACAAACTAGACAGGGTTACTTTGCAAAATATATTGTCTTTTTGATACATGAAAATGAGGATAGTGCGCCAGTCCGAATTCCTCAAATTCCAGATTGACTGACAAACACTAACTGGTGTTCAGTTTATGCAGTAGTTTACAGCCACTCAGAAATCCTAGTGGTTACAAGGGGTTTTCAGTTATATTCTGCACACTCACGCATATGAGATCCGAGGTGCTCATTTCTTCCTTCGATAGATCGGATGTGAGTGAGGCATATAAGGAGTGACAAGATAGACGAACTGTCATGCTCTTTCAGCCACCTGTGCTCAAGTCGGGTATCATACTGCTGGCCGGCGTGGATAGTAGGAAACGTTGGGGACTGCATCCCCACGATACTCAACCCATATTCCCCACTATAGACAATTTTCATGCATTAAAAGCCGTGTCTTGGATGAATGCCAACCGATGGGATAATCCAGTACTCCTCTCAAGACAGATAGACGGGCCGCAATGTCTCCTTCTTAATGTGGCCCCGTGGCACTCACATTCAGCTGGATTTTGAGTCTCACTTGTTTGTCTCTTCATTTGTCGTTGTACGGAGCGTGTGCGGGTGTTTATCTCTGCTAATGTGGGGCTTACTGTCAGCAACAAGCGGTTAACCCCCTAAAGATTGAATACTATCGGAAATTGATTCCCAATAGTGACTTTGAGGCTTTGTACGCAATCGTCAGTAGATGCATTTGAATTAACATTAAGACCGTAGGAAACTCTCATCGGTATGAGTGATGAAATTTCAGATACCTAAACGAAACGCTTAAGCATATTCTCAGACGGAATAAATTCCTTAAATCGCATCATATGTCAAGATATTACAATAAATCAGAGATAACTCATTTGCTGCATGGTAAATTTGAAGCTAAGTACCGTTCATTTCCATAAGCTGAAGTGACTAGTGAGGAACAAGTTCTTGATTAGAGCTTGTTTCTTCAACTTTTTTACTAACCTAAAATAATCGAACAATGTAAATTTCAATTACCAGTTTACACCTTACGGTTAAAAATTCTTTTAGAGCACACTTGAGCTTGCAATATCAAACATCACTTTGGTACGCGTCTAAAGAAACGTTTTTGAAGGCAACACGTTTTAACACAGGCAGCAAGACGGTGGAAGGTGGGTCATACTAAACGATACTGCAAGCACGATGCTTATAAAGGGGTCCTTTTGTAAATATCATACACTAAAGGGATAAATATGCATTTTAATAAACTATTTCAAGGTTGTGACATGTCTTCGCTAACGTAATCTGGCCAATCGTTTAAAATTGAGGTAATTATGAAGTCTTAGGAGTGGTCGTCATTTTGTCTATCCAAATCAGCATTTTACCACACCTTTTTGCATTCTTAAAAGTATGTAGCGAGACAGATATTCAAGTTCTGTAATTTTTAATGCATCGTGTGTCTAATATATTTACTATAGCTCTGTAACTTGGTCCGCTTATATTATCGCCCATCTCACTTATACTTTCTTTTGCTATTCAACGATGATTTCACTTTTCTTTCGTACGCAATTTGCGCAGCCAACCCGATGCTTAAATTTATATCGTCTGGACAATAGCTTCTTTGTCATTGTAATACGTATGAACTCTCTGGATTTAAATGCCTATAGCAAGATAATCAATATCAACCATTAGTTTACCACTCTGCTGCCAAATATGGTTCACTTCCATTCAGATTTTAAAAATGCTGCTGCATTTTTCGAGCATTTAAAACTGTGTTAACTTTTTTCATCTTCTTTCACAAGACGCATTAATAGTAAAAATATTTAGCATTTGGATATCTGTGGGTATTTATCGTTGTCGGAGTATGATCATTTCAGAACGCGCAAGCGAGAAAGAGTAGTAAAAGAGAATTAAGTGTCCTAAAGTTATAAATTTTCACTGTCTCTTGCAGCCTGGACTTGCGGATGAAGTCATGTTCATAGCAGCTACCCAAATTTGACGCACTCGTGCGGAGGCGTGAAGGACGAAAATTATATCATCTTATTTATGAAACACCACAAAATGCACGTCGCAATATTCTAATGAAATTACTAAAGAACGCAAGTTTCTTTCAGTTGACAAGCAGCAAAAATCAGCAATTGACTGTTTTTTTTACTTTGGAGAACAAATCCATTTACGTGCTTAGCAAAAGAGATGACCTCGCCCGAAAAGTTTCAGCTGGTCAGCAGTTATAACGCTGTTATATTGGTTATTTGAAGTGGAGAAATCTTAAGAGCAAAATCAACGCAGACATGACATGTTCTTCCTGACCGTAGAGTTGTGTAAACTGACAACCAAAGAAATTCGATGCGCAAGGAAGCGTACAGCCTTAATCATTAGAAAGAACATAAGTTGACGAAATTAATCTAGAGAAGTTACACTGAAAATGCTTAGCAGTAGAGACTTAAACCTAATTTATGCGTCACGAAATCCGTCCCCCATCCAAAACTGTTCCATTTACCTTTGGCAAGCTCATTAGATAACAGGCAAAACTCAAATGCAGCAATATGTGTATAGATCTTACTTTTTTAGAAACGATGGACAGTAGATTTTCTGTAAAATGACGCCCGAAACTTACACAACTTCGAAAATTGTTAACGCACATCGCTTGGAATAGTTCGTTGATGCAAATAGTGCAGTATTTATGTAAGCACAAACTTGTATACCCTTAAGTCTTTTGAATATATGTTTGAAATGGACATATCGTTCAGTATTTGTTCTTTTTTGAAAAAATAAAGCTAGTTCATTGTTTGAGAAGTGAATTGTTACACGCGTGGACCAATAATTTGTATGTTACTGAGGACGCGATTTGACGTGTACTTTTGTTGAGCGACATTATCTCATTCCGTCAAAAAATGAGCACAAAACGTCAGCCTTTAAAAAATACCGTATGAAATCGCATTGGTTTAGATTGTATCTGCACAATAGGGATTTTAATTTGGCCCTCACAAATAAAAACTGAATCCAAAAAATACTGTACAATATAATGTACATAGTGTCTCAAGATTTTTTACTCGGAGTCTGAGAACAATATAATGCACGCGATAATCCGAGGTTCCACTTCTTTTTTAACAATGCCGCTACTTGGAGGTTGTCTGCAAAATCGAAATCTTTAACTTTATCTCCAGAAGTGAAAATTGAGCTCATATTATGCATCCCAGTCTCATGAAAGATATCGAAAATTAATTATCTACAGCAAGTGGCCTAACCGGGTAAACATAGTAACCGAAATTCAATAGTCCTTGAGATTGTAGAAATCACCAGGATAGTTTAATTCAGTCCAAAGCACACCAACATCCCGAAATCCCATGTATATTATTAATACTGATGAAGGGAACTGGTAAAGTCTAGGTTAAAATTGACGCTTCTTTATACCCAGAAAGTCTCCTACATCAAATGATACTTCGCGTTGTTTAACATAGCGCTTGCATTTACATAGTGATGGCAAAACGCTTTTTGAAATGAAAAGACCGAAATTCTCTGTCTGCTGCATAAATACAAGTTTAATCCTATCAAGTAAGTTCTCTGGGTAAATGATACACGCAATGGCAGTTGCCAGAGAAGTGCCATAACGCAATATTTTTAACAGGAAGTAGATTTCTGAACGCTTTTGTTTGGGTTATGAGCATATCTGCTGCAGGCCATTACCGTATAAGTCCATTTTTTCTGGCATGAGATTGAATTTTTGGACAGCATACGAATGCTAACGCGACAAGCAACCACAAAAAACAAACACCTGAAAATCATATTGTATAGGCCGCCATTTAAACGACAGCTTTTGTTCGACAGTTTGCATCGCCAAAATATGAGTAGATGTGTTTCGTTTTATTTTTGTGCTTCCGGAAACTCACAAAACGCGTCTGTTCCTATATTAACAAGACCATGCCTAGTGGTGTATTTGTTTATTACGTCTTTATCCTTGCTCACCGACCAGTCTCTCGACAAATGAACATCAATTTGCTTTTGCGGCCTGCCTAACTGGGAACTTTGTGTAAAGTACCCCTGCTTACGGTGAGCGCGCTGCAGAATAAATGAAACATTTTAACCGCCAGTCTAGCGTAACGTTTTGAGAAAAGTTGTTCAACACCAAGGAAATGACTGGCCCCCTACCGCATGTTGAGCGATTTATTGAAGAAAAGTTAAGTAAATAATTAAGATAGGTTCCTATCACCAACTAAGTTATTCAAACAAAATTCCCTCATATACATATATGGGCCTATTTTGCATGAGACGACGGTTCGACCGTCGATTCGACAATGTCCACCGTGTGCTACGCAACAAGGTGCGGCAGCACGGTGACCTGAGCGTGAACTGGTTTATAATGAATATAAACTTGTGCAGAATTTTCCGCACACACTCTTTCCCGCTCCCCCCTGGACCTAGTGTCAAGACAGTATCAAGGAGACTAAGAGCGGAGGGGGCCGAAGGTGTCTGGCGCGGCCGGACCCTCACCTAGGCGTGCCACCACACCCCGTCGTCCACAACATACACTTGACCAGGGTTGTTCCCCAACAACAACAACAACACCTCAATAGCCGTCAGAAGGAGGAGGATGACTGAGTAGCCATTCCCACCACCTGTATACGCAGCGGGAGCCCAAACGCATCTACCGGCAGGGAACCTGATGTCAGGGAACGGCCAGCAAACTGTATTATATACTCATCTAAGTTCACCCTTTTCATCTAAAACAGGCATCCACTCTCCCAAAATCTACATATTTTTTATAGACGACTTTCCCTAACAGACTTTAGCAACAGGTTAAAAACTTTTCGCACTCCCTACTTGCTGAAGCTCGTTTGTCCGTGATAACAACGTTTTGCTGATGATACCCGCGTTTATTTAGTCCGTTCATGAATTCTGCACGGACACTGGTCGTTTACAAGTGAATGAAAATCACAAGAGTTGTGTACCTCCAGACTTGTCAATAGAATGCCCTTCTCTGGCGTAGGTTCTTAGTGCACAGATACTAGGTTCAAACTCGAATGCCACTTCCTCTTATGTCTGAGTAACCCCTCTGCTTCTGATTTACTGCGCGCCAATTTACGTCTGTTACGTCCGGAGAAATGTTTTATGACAATTTTGGAACTGCCTACAGGCAGTATCGTCTCCTCCGTCTCTGCCTACTCAGAGATGAAATGGACCGCTAAATCCGTCAAACAGAACGCCACATCCTCAAAGGCTTTATCAATAGAATCTGCTTACTACTACCATGAGTAACCGATCTCATGAAATGTTGACCGAAATCTGTGACATGCGTTTTTGACTAGGAAGAATTACTTATATGGGATTGAAAAACTGATTATCATGCGACATAATCCCATAGTGTTCTGTACTCGTCAGGATATCGTCTTTTAACTGCACTTCTTTTCGATGTCCTGTTGAAACCGCACTAGGTAAACATTGACTTCTCATGTTGCATGCATTTTTCACACGGATTTTCGATGGTCTTATAAATCCAAGCATATTCTATAAAAAAGATGTATAAAAGTACGCTATGTGTTACTCACTTGGTAGTGAATAACGTTGCCTCCACATTTATACCCAAAGAAATTATATCAGTAAGTTTTGAAAAAGTCTCCCGATTTCCGAATAATTTTAAGCCTGATCAGCCGTTGCATATGTGTTTAGCGATTTCATTCTGCAAGGTAGATATCTCTCGCGTGAGGAAAATTATTTATTCCTCTGTTCCTTTAAAATGATATCAAGTAGCGCTCAAAAAATCTTCCGATGGATGCGGAGTGTGTCGCACATTCCATGAGAAGCACTGGCAGCCAAACAGGTATAATGCCGTGTGATGGAACACTGCGCAATCTTTTGAAGTCTCCTGCTTAGAAACGTTTAAAAGCGAAATATAACCTTTCGTAGGGTACAACATGTAACATGATTTTCTACCGAAGGAGTAAAAGAAGTTATATTTGGTTCATGTTTACTATAAAATATATTTGAATTTAAAAGGCCATCGGAAATCAATGTAGAAATTGCACGCTAATTAATTATTCACTTTTGCCGGATGTGGGTTTTGCAGGAGATCGAAAGGCAGTGTGTTCAAAGACCACCATCCTGTAGAGTCCGAAACTTTATACGGTTATACCGCAAGATAATCGATATTACAACGCCATCTAAGTAATCCTTCCTATTCAAAAACGCATATCATAATTTCGGCTACAATTTCATGAGATCGGTCACTCACCGCAAGTCACTAACCACAGATATTTCACTTACATGCTTCTTTACTCTTTTGCTTACATCTGCTACATCTTTCTTAACTATAATCTTCCATGATTTTGTTTCGCCATGTCTCATTTGATTTCTACATTTTTACAATTACTACGACTTAGCTAGCCTGATGGCCAAAAAGTAGTTTTTTAGGAGGGCTAGGAGACTCTCACTGTCTCAGAAAAAAGCACAACCCGACTAAATTCTGATAGTAATCGCCGACGTTTTGCTCTTCGTATCTCCTCCGGGATGGGCGGGCAGTGTTTTGCGTAAACAACCCCAAGACCAATGCAATGTGCGCGTCTATCAAAAGCAGACATTAAGAAAATTGCTTTTGCTTTGCCGGCGAAGCTTTTTGTTTCAAGCGATAAGGCATTTGGGTAAATCAAGCCAACATCGATCACGCCCCAATCTCAAGCCAACTTTCACAGTCGATTTATTAAGGGCTAGAAGAGTCCGCCCATTGCTTAAGTTTCCCTACCAATACGTAGGTAGTAGTTTTTTATAAAGAAAAACAGCAGATGATCAGTGTTTAATGAACCGACTAACAGGAACTGTCCGAAGAACCCGTTTACTAGGAGGAAGGAGACGGCAAATGCTGCCATCTTGAAATCCTTGCCACAGACAGATCTAACAGCGGGCTTTACAACACAGTGCATGAAAAAGGCATTCACATTTCCTAAGCCGGACAGGTGTCACAGAAACCACTAGGTGAAATGTGTCTGCGGCTTCTTTCATAAGGACAAAAATGTACAGCAGCGGACGGAACTACTGAGCAGAGAAACTTTACCGGAAATGGATTTTCGTCATATTTGCTGATAAGAGGTTTCTGTAAAGACGTCAATCAACAAAGCAAGCTGGAGGAATGGCAGAAAATTTAAAAACACCATTCGTTCGTCGATTCCACCCTCAGTTGGATAAAAAAACGGAAAACTGATAAGTATGCTTTCGATGGCAAGAACTTTTTGTTATTATTTAAATGATCCACTTCTGTCTTAGGAGAGTTGTTTAGTTATCAATTTACCGCCTTCCACTTTTCTATAATGTGAAATTTTAATTATAACTTAGGACGTAGACGTCTTATATGGTTAAGAAGGCTTTTTAGCAGGAACACATTTCTGTTTCGCCCTATAGACACCCAGACTGGAGAGTCATATCAAAAATGAACCATTCCTGTATGCCTCTTAGATCCCATCTGACGATTGCGCGACGTCGGCTTGTTCAAGTCATCTGCATAACGTCTCCCTAGGCGGACGAAATTATGCGCTGACTGAACACCAATCATAAAGGACTGTAAATGCTGCCGACATGATATTTTTAAACAAAGCCCTGATAAAAATCGGGGAAATTCAATTGCTTGACTTCATAAACAGAACGTATTAATTAAAGCTTTAGGAGTTTTGTCGGTAATTAATAATTCCACTCCCGTCTAAAGAGTACATTTCGCGAAAACTCTCACCCGCACTAAAGTACTTATCCATGGCAGGCAGACGCAGGACGTCTGATGTTGCATTTTCCCGGCAATTCTGACGTCAAAAGGGGATGCATGGTAAAGAACAGTAGGTCAGGGAACAAACGCCAAGTAGTGGTCTATTGTACTAGAGTGAGGGGACGATCTCATGAAGTGTTAGCTGAAATTCTGAAATGCGTTTTCGATTAGGAAGGATTATTTAGGTGCAGTTCTAATACTGATTATCTTGCGACGTAGCCCTTTTATACTTGGTAGAAAATGACCAGGCAAGCAACATGCATTTTCAAAATAATATTCGTCTGTCTTGAAAATTCACACATATTTTACAGAAACCACGAATAAAAATACGCTTTCTTTCAGTGATCTGATACAGAATCGCCTCACCTTCACATTTTATGCTCGTCGAAGGAATATAATTAGCTTTTAAAAAGGTTTTACAATTCCCGAATAATTTGGAGTTTGATCAGCCGCCGAATTAACGGTTAATGATTTTAGTTTACAAGGTGCATGAGTTCCGCGTTAAGGAAATCTCATATTATTCTAGTCCTTTAAAAGCTACCATATAGAATCCATAAAATTTTACAATGGATGCGAGCCATGTTGTACATTTCATGAGAGGCAGTGGTAAATGGACATGTACGATGCTGTATGAAGGAACATTACACAGTCTTAAAAAAACGTATAATTAGAAACTTACTAAAACCTAATTATACTCCTACTTCGCGTATAAAATATAAAAATGATGTGATTCTTCATTAAACGTCTGAAAGAAAGTATGCCTTTGTTTAAGGTTTATTTAAAATGTATTTGAAACTGTAAGACCATTGAGGATCAATAAGAAACATGCATGCAGCTTAGGTAGTCATTTTTTACCGAGCGCGGTTTCTACAGGAGTCTGAAAAGCATTGTATTGAAGAGCAAACATTCTGCGAAGTCCAAAATATTTGAGAATTATGCCGCACGATAATCATTACTACAGCGGCGCCTAAGTAACCCTTCCTAATTGAAAACGCATTTCAGAATTTCAGCCAACGTTTCATGAGAACGGTCACTCCCTGTATATCAAAAGTCTGTAATAAAGGGGTCTCGATATCTGCCTCCGCAAATTCTCCTCGCTATGAGACTAAAAAAGTACCAGTCAGCGATGTTTTGCATTTTGCAGAAAGTCTACAACACATTTTCGAGTGCGCCAAGTGAACACGACTTTTTACTATTTACAGTTCCATTTTAGGACATAGAAAGCATGCGGAGCGCTTAAAGGGTCCTTAACTTCATAATGACTAAATGAGCATGAAGTTAGTTTGCTTGTCGACTAAAACAATATACCGAGAGCCGTGGACTTAATATTCGAAACTACGAGTAGCCAACAGGCAGTCAGGACAGTCTCACAGAAGACTCCTCGGGGTTCGCAGTGTTGCGTTTCCGTAATCTATTCTTAAACGTCCAGAAACCAATCATTTATGCCGTCAAATGATCAAAATACATGCTAAAAGATGTGTAATTTCCCTGTGAGCAACCTTTCAACGTTCGGCATACCCTGTTGTTTTTATAAAACGCAGCAGATACATTCACAAGATTATTCCAAGTTCCACCCTCCCCCAAGTCCGGAAGGGAAGACACTCAGTTACCTCGTTGAACCTAATTGCCCATCGATTGCGCCATGGAGAATTCTTCCGGCGCTGATGGCATGCTGGTTAATTTTGTCAGAAGTTGGGCAGGAAAAAATCAAAAGGCGGTTTTAGATCAGCTGGTCAGTCCAATCCTCCAACTTTAAACAGCAAAAGCAAAGGTCCGTCTAATAGCCTAAGGTCGAGGATCTTTTCCGTTGACAGAAAACGACGCACTGCCGAGTAGCAAAGGACAGGAATCCTTCTCACTGCCTTTTACCTGCACCTAAAATGGCGGGAACAGGGTGGAGTAGATAGACTGCAATACGCACAATGAAAAACAACCAGACGTGCCGGTGCGATGGTGAGAGCGCCTTTTCATATGTAAACAAACCCAGACTGCAAAACTGGAGGAGGGCGCCTGCATCACGTGAGCTGAAATACAGTCCAGTCTAGCTGTACGTCCAAGTACCTA
This sequence comes from Spirometra erinaceieuropaei, assembly GCA_902702965.1. Lineage (NCBI taxonomy): Eukaryota > Metazoa > Platyhelminthes > Cestoda > Diphyllobothriidea > Diphyllobothriidae > Spirometra > Spirometra erinaceieuropaei. The sequence goes on from CACRXP010000072.1 coordinate 486,863, forward strand.
GCCAGCGGTCGCCGTCCTCTGGCCCAAGGGAGGCAATTTCGGTCAAGGGTGTACATAAGTCCCCATCAACAAGCCAAAAAGCACTTTTTGTATCGGTTAGATTTTGTGTGTGAACTCGGATTGCGTTCTTCGAAACAACCTTTCACAGGTTCTTTCCAAAAAAGCATGCGAATAATTTAGCTCAAATCCTTGCGCTCCAGCAGAATTACCACGCCCTATTTAATTCTGTTCACAGACAGCCCAAGATTTAAAAATGATGACTTATCTACCATACTCGCGGCATGGGTAATGTTCAAAATCTCAGAGAAGTGTTTCCGCCGATTTTTTGCTATTACATGGTACATCACTGAGGGATTCATTTGGATTAGCATTCGAAGATTCAAATATATTAAGTATATGACTGTGTTGAAAAGAAGACAGAGGCACGATCACTGAAATGGTAGCTTGAGTAGCCTCAGCTTTCGAAATCGAAAAGGAGGTTATTATCAGATACTGTTGGAGTGCAAAAACATGTGAACATTTATACAATCATACCGTGAGTGTGGGGGGTTACGTACGTGGTTAGGTCTTATTCGCGCCACTTGGCCTATAATTATTTCTCGTATGTAATAATGTGTTTCAAACGAGTTGTACGAGGGGAGTGTCAATAACATTTATATATATATGCAGAATGATATTGCCGACAAAGACAAGGGAGACTGGAATGACCATTCCTGGCGTGTTGGCCCTCGTCAGCCGGCCCGAAAGTAAGGAACACCGAAAATCGAACTCGCGGCCTGTTAGTTAGAATTCCAACGCCTCTAACCACTGAGCCACGGGCCCGTTATCCTGTCGGTTTCGATCGGGGATATTCAATATTTATATGCCTGTTGCCGTCCTCAAGCTCACTTCTACTGGCAGGATGCTTATGAAGCTGTTACGTTTAGCTGCGAACTGTCTCTCTTTTATATTTATAACATGGTTTCTCTTCGTGATGGAGGCAGTACATACCTTTAACTTCTAAGTCTTTTGTTTTAGTAATTGCCGCTAAAATAATCTGAGTCGTTAAGACATCTTTCCTCACCAGAATTTGTAAGAAACGTCGTTTTTTTTCATTCAAACGTTCATAAATCGTTGGTCATTTTAAATATTTATTGGGAGGAATTTCCACTTTATTGGGTACGGAATCTGAAAGCTTTAGGGACATCACCCATGCTTTCATACACTGGCTATTCATTTTTCACAGAGATCATTATCTGTCAGTCCGTTGAGATCCAGGTAAATTGCAGCCAATGAGGACTGCAGCTCAATCCATTAAGCTTATTTTGGAGAAAAACCCGTTCTCGATAGCAGAGCCTTGCGTCTCAGGAGCCACCTCTACGATCCTCCGTACTTTCTGTTCACATACAGTGACCGCTTTCTGCGAGGCCGTCAACGAAATTGACAATCTGCGTTTCTTGCTGCTGAAAGCCGCTGGCCAAAACACAGTTTGCAGAAAAGACAGTTGTTTTAGAACGAACATAACTCAATCGATATGAATGTAATCTCAATCGGGAGGAATTCAAACGGCTGTCAAAGAAGGTTACATTAGTATGTTTCAAACGAGGATCATGAAAATCACAAGGTTATCGAGCTCACGAGAGTGTTCTGTTACACAACTAGTTCACGTCTTTGCTTACCTTTTGCTGACACCATGAGCGGGCCTCGAAGCTATCATAAAATATGTAAGACGATCTTAGCACTGAAGACGTCAGTATACGTGTCCCACAGTTCTTCATAGCAGTCCCTATTTTGCTCTAGCGTCTAAATCGTAGATGGGTACAGAATTATTTTGGACATATTCTGTCATTATTCAGTTAGTCATGGGGCCGTAAGTAGAAACAGAAGCACATGCACAACAGAGAGGGTCGCTTGGGTATGTAATAGTCTTACTTTTCTATCATGTCTTTGTCGGGTTCGATCTGGTATATGGTCTCGTGTTCGCGATCTTTGCTCCCTTTTTGAGGGGCAAATGGGTCGGTGTTCACCCATTCTTGATTAAATAATTGCCCAGTTCGCAATTACAGAGGTTGACAGTTGGTGAGGCACTGATAAATTTCGCTTCAAGTTATTGCTTATTGCCAATCCGTTAGACCCTGCCTGTGAACCATCGGCACTTGTTTGAACACGAACTTGAAACGGAGAATCGTCTTTGACATGTCCAAGTTCTTCAGCTCCTAAGGTTCTGTTTCCGGACGCACTTCACGTTTGACTGAACAATCTACGAGCAGGTTAGGGAAACACCAATGGGCTCGCCGATTTCGGGATTCATCGCCGAGGCGGTCCCATAACGGTTAGAGTCGCTGGTCTTCCAACACCACAGACCGAAATTCTAGGCTTGGTATATGGACGATAGCTTCGTCGTCATCGACCGGGATTACCTGCTGACATTCAAGGAGCCTCTGAATGCGGTCTTCCCGCACATAACAATTTACGATGGCGGAGGAAGAAAATAACCAGCTGGCATTCCTCGATATCCTCGTCTGTCGCAAAGATTGTGGTGGCCCAAAGATTAAAGTGTTCAGGAAAGCGACGAACGCAATGCCAATACTAAACTTCAACAGCAAACTCCCAATCAGCCACAAGCGCAGTTACTTAAGAACGCTATATCGGCGTGTCGAGATGACAAGGTTGCCGAAGTCCAATATCTTCGACGGATTTTCAGAAAAAAATGGTTACCTACGAAACTTCGTCAATCGATGCATACGCAAAAGGGACGAAAGGTCAAAACGCTCGATCCCAAATTTTTGAGGGCGCTTGATTATGTCCAGACCATTTCGAAAGCTGTCGGCCGCCTTCTTGCACCACTTGGGGCTGGAGTTGTAGACTGACCGGAGGCCACCATAAGCCGTCAGGTGATGAGACCAAAAGACCAACTGCCATGGCAAGAAACATCTGAAGTCGTTTGCCGGATCTAGTGCAGTCTCGGGCAAAGCAACTACGTCGGAGAAACTGGAAGAATGCTCCGGACGCGAATTGCCTAGCACGCTCAGCGGTGCGGAGAAATGACGCCACATCTCAGGTCGCGGCCCGTTCGACGCGAACCGGCCACACATTCAAGTTCGATGTGGCCGAAATTCTCGCGGAAGAGGATAATTGCGTGAGCCGCCAGTTGCTTGAGTCATGGTTCACGGGATCTCACTCTATCAACAAGTGCAACGACATCCCCACTCTGTATTCCGTGCTGAGGCATAGTCTGGCCAGAATAATTGACCACTCGAGGAGCGCGCAAGCCGGTGAGCCAGATGACCGAGCAATCATCACACTAGCATCCAACACGGGTGATGAGATTTCAACAACTAACAAATTGCAAGCCGGCCTCCAAGCAATTAGCGCACCAGCGGACAACCATTCTTGATGAAAGGGAGAGCGGTTAATTATTATAGGTATGCGGTAGCATAGCAACTGCATTCTATGAACACTACAACTTTGTGTGCACGAATCACCCGTTCCCGTCACTGACTCTGATGATGGGTTTAAACGAGAACCCGAACCGTCGGGCGAATAAAGCTCTTGTTCCAGCGACCGCTTCTTCATCTTCTTTTCGGACTGGCCACTGGTTGTCGTTGAGATTATGGTCAGCCGAATGAAGACAGAACAAACCGAAAACAGTTCTACATCAATCCATCAGCATTCTCCGTCTTTTTTGATCTCCGCTATTAGAACTTGGCCGCATTCGATCACGTAGCTGGTTGCCTGTTCGTGACCTTTGCCAACCACACGGAGCTTTTTGCTTCGAGAAGCCAGCAGATCGATGTACGCTCACTCCCGATTACATTAATAGCCGGTCTGCAGGTATGAAGTGGAAATACTCTATTAGCCGCAGTAAAGTCTACTAGAGAGCGAAGCAACCTCCGAGCTCGGCGTTTATTTCTTTGGCACATCGTTTATTTTCCGCTATCAGACTTTGGGAGCCGTAGTGTTTACCGATTTTGCGTTAAAGGCGTTAACCTGTGTTAATTCGTGACATTTCATGAGTTAGCACAGGTACTGTATTAGCCTGGTTTCAGATGGTGTTCAGGGTAACGCTTAACTGAATTCAGGCATAATAAGCTGGAGACTGTTTCATAATCCCCCTACATGCGCCTTTACTGGCATTCGCATTCGCTTTTCTGTTCATGGCTATCGGTATCCATGGGTGTCGGGATTTCGTCGATCATCTAGGTGGTCAGGGCATTTTGATTTCTCCGCATCTGATGCAGTTAGGAAAAGTGCAAACGTCCGGAGACCTGGCTAAGGTCAGCGTGCTGATTGGCAGATCTTTCACCCGAAGGTCAGGCTTGCATTCGGCTGTTATTATTGCCTGCCCGGAAATCTTCACGGTGTCAAAACCGAATAATTACCCGATTCGCATATACAGTGGTTGATAGTTGGCGAGGCACTGGTGGACTTCGGTTCAATTAAATTCTCAGTCAGAAAACAAAGATGCGATCATTGGGACAAAAAAATTGTTGGCCCTTCGTTTCGGTTTCTCACCTGAACCCATCATCAGAGACAGTCTCAGATGCTTATTACAAATTTGCTAGACCCCGTCTGCGAACCATCCGCACCATATATGAGCAGGCGTTTGTGTTTCTAATCGCAGGTGAGGATCAAGATTATGATCAGCTGAACGAAGACAAAATCAACCTAAAACCTTTCTATATCAATCCGCCAGAATTCTCTGTCATCTATTCAACCTCTGCTATTATTATTTTGAACGCATTCGGCCACATTGTTAGTTGCCTGTTTGTGAATCTTGCCGCCCACAAGAAGTTTATTTGCTTCCGGAAGCAAATAAATTCGTGTGCGTCCAATCCTGAGTGAATAAACACCCGATCTGCAGAGACAGAGAATGAGGTGTGGCGCGGCATTGACGAACTTCGGTTCCATGAAGTGCTTATGACCCATCTGGTAGACCCCAGTGGTGGACCAACTGCGCCAGGTGCGTCGGTGCGCATGTTTGTGTTTCTGGTCTCAGCTGCTGGTGGTGGTCAGGGTTATGATTGGCTGAATGAAGGCAGAATAAGCCCGAAACAGTGCTGTATCAATCTACCCGCATTCTCTGTCGTCCCTCCTTCCTCGCTGCTATTATGACTTGGCCGACTTCGGCCTGGTAATTGGTTGCCTGTTCGTGACCTTTGCCACACATACTGAGCTTGTTTGCTTTGTGAAGCCAATAGATCGGTGTGCGCCCATTCCTGATTGATAAATACCCGATCTGCAGCGACAGAGAATGACAGGTGGCGAGGCACTGATGAACTTCGGTTCGATGAAGTGCTTATGACCCATCTGGTAGGCCTCAGTGCTGGACCGACTGCGCCAGGTGCGTCTGTGCGCATGTTTGTGTTTCTGGTCTCAGCTGCTGGTGGTGGTCAGGGTTATGATTGGCTGAATGAAGGCAGAATAAGCCCGAAACAGTGCTGTATCAATCTACCCGCATTCTCTGTCGTCCCTCCTCGCTGTTATTATGACTTGGCCGACTTCGGCCTAGTAATTGGTGGCCTGTTCGTGACCTTTGCCACCCATACGGAGCTTGTTTGCTTCGTGAAGTCAATAGATCGGTGGGCATCCATTCCTGATTAAATAAATACGCGATCTGCAGCGACAGAGACTGACAGGTGACGGGGCACTGATGGGCTTCAGTTCGAGGAAGTGCCTATGACCCATCTGATAGACCCCAGTGATGGACTAACTGCACCAGATGCATCTGTGCGTATGTCTGTGTTCCTGGTCCCAGCTGCTGGTGGTCAGGGTTATGATTGGCTGAATAACAGTGATGTATCAATCTACCCGCATTCACTATCGTCCCTCTTTGCTGCTATTATAACTTCACCGACTTCGGCCTGGTGGTTGGTTGACTGTTCGTGACCCTCGCCACCCATAGGCAAACCATTCCTGATTGAATAAATGTCCGATCTGCAGCGACAGATAAGGAATGCTCCAGTTGCTGCAACACAGTCTGCTAAGGAGCAAGGCACCTCCTGTGCGCGGTATATGTGTGCATGCTTGATGCTCTTGGTTCGTGATGGTGGTGAGGATTATACCTGACTGAATGCAGGCTCTAAACTGTTCTCTAGCCCCTTGCACGCGTTTACGACCATATGCACATACGTTTTTCAGTCGTGCCTTCCAAGGCTATTTGGCGGCCCTTGATGTCGGGGTCTTGTGGGTGTTTTAGGTGTTCAGGACATTTTGGACCTCTCCGTGTCTGGCTCATTTAGCAAAAGTAAAAGGGTCCGGAGGCCTGGTTGAGGGTAGCGTGTTGATTGGTAGATCCTTCACCCGTAAGCCGGACTCCTATTCGGCCCGAAAACTTTCACGATGTCAAAACCGAAAGTGTGTCCTTTATCAGAGCGTCCGGATCTTCGGGTCTTGTTCATGTAGTCGAGTCTGTAGTCTGCTTTCTTTGTCCGCACCAGATATTCAACAGGCTCTGACATTAATTGGAGCAGGCGAAGGGGAATGGAGAGTGAAGTCGACACAGCACACCAGCGCATTCCGTATTGAAATAAGTATGACACGCTTGAATTTACTAAGATGCGCTTGGAATCGTGTCTTGGAAAGCTGCCGACTGGCAGAATAAGTTGACTGTTGTCAACACTGGATGTAAAGAGGTGACTGGTTGGGAAACAATGCATCAAAATTATTGGCTGTTTTTATATATCCCTTATGGCCGCCTGACTCATGTAGGATCTTAACCGCCCTCTACGAAACGCTGGTGCATCGCGACTGGACTAGGTCCTGTTAAGTATCTGTGGACATTCTGTTTAACATTGCCATCTACAGCGCTCGACCCTACATCTATTCGTCCTGACATTGTCTTACCAACGTAGGCTAGTGGGTGGGGATGGGAGCGTGTGGTAGACGCTTCGCAATCCGGCCTCAATAAAAAACAAATTCACGTGAAAATAGCCGCTGCTAAGCTGACTTTGTGGGGCATACGGTGGACCTCGTCAATCGCGATGATCGGGTTGTCATTTGTCGGCAAGCTGGAGCCATAAACATGTTTAGGCTCAATTGCGTGCGGTAAACAGGAAAGATCGGTAAATGTCAACCCTTAAACATTTAACTTTCCGTTTGTGTTCAGAATCCGTTTTGCATGCTACTATGAAGATCGGCTAGTGTTTGCTTGTTGCAGTGGGCATTTTCTCCTTCACTTTAAGAAGCGATCCAAATTTAATCCAGTTAACAATACCTGGCGACAGCTTGCAGACGGGGATTTTAGATGGTCGTCCTGCCAATCGAATGTCGAAATGGAAAAGGCCAGTAATAAAGTGTGGGATGTAGCGGATGATATAAAACTTGCCAGTGGGATAAATAATGGGGTTTTTATGCTGAAATAATGATACAAGATGGAGGCAGCGACGCCAGAACACCAGATGTCCAAGCATCGTCACTCGCGACGATCAAACTGTAATTACCTGCTAACATGCCAAATCGTCTTGTAGTATAAATTTGTTTACACCGGAAGCTGTTGCTTTCTACTCTCTCGCTCCCGAGCAAAACTACAGATTTCTAGCATGTGTCCAAATGTTGACCATAAACAGGCGATCATGCAGTTGTTCAAAAACAGTATTGCAAGTAATTACTCTCTCCCTCAAATCTGCCTTTTCTGTTATGTAAAATTTGTGAAGATGAGGGAAACATTTGAACGCCTGACATTTGTCAAACAAAACGCCTGTCCGGCGGGCTCGCTTTATAGTAATTAAGTGAAGCAATATTTCCCCAGGATAAATTTGAAGCAATCATGGTCAGGAAAGAGGAAGCCTACGAACGATATTTTCCCCGGAACGCCAGTGAGCTTACTCTTAATATATCCAACATCAAACTTACTAAGCTACAAGCAAAGACTTTAGTACTTGGACTTGACTCTTGTGTGCCGAAAATAATGATTAACCCGGTTAAAATTGAGGTTCAGTTCGAAGACGTGCATCGTCAGCTATCTGAACTATTACCCAGATCCGCTGATGACGTAAGTTAGCAGAAACAAAACTTGTGGATATCTGTCATCAGTATCGTAAAGCTCCAATAACGCCACCAACACCAATAACTAGTGAACACATGGCTGCCATAGCTCCATTGATGCGCCATGAAAAAATAATAATTTCCACACCTGACAAAGGCCATGGTGTTTTCATTCTGAATCGGAGGGACTATGCAACCAAAATGGAGTTCTGAGGAAAATGAAGCTCTCACCGGATCGAGGGACATTTTTGGCTGACGTTTCAATTAACTCGGCCGACTCTCCATTATGAAAATATCTAATGAAAAAATCGAACAGAATTTTGAATAGCCGGATTATTTGATCTTAAACTGTTCGATTTTTGTTATTCTTTCGCTGCCTTGGCCTACTGTTTGCCGCATGTGAGTGTTGGTAGCCTCCTCTATCGTCAAAATTCAGATCAATTTTTTTACCAGACGCTTTGATAATGGAGAGCCGCCTCAGCCCTTCGAAACGTCAGCCCAACAAGTCCTTCGATCCGGTGAGCTATTCATTTTCTTCAGATAATCGACCTGTATCTCTCACTTTTGCTAACCTGAAAATGGATTACATTTTAGTCCATCCTAGTAAATTCCTTCTTGAAACGCCAGGGAAGGACGAAACCAAGGCACTGGAAGATTCCGCTTGGAAAATAATTAAACATCTGCTTAACGAAAATCTGATTGGTGCTGAAACCGCGTCCTTCCCGAAACCGAGGATGCCTATGTCTAATTCCCCCCAACACAGACTAGCCCAGTGGCTTGTTAAGGAATGAGAAACAATACGACACCGATTTTCCACTCACTAGATAAAAGACGGTTTTCACTTTACTGAATAAATTAGGCATCGGAACATTTCTAACAAATGCGTAATCTCCTCGGACGCAGTATCACTATTCAATAATGTACAACTGGATGAGACAATCGATACCATATGCGCCGATGCATCTGAGACCCATCTTTCAGCGGAAGTACTACGTGGCCTGTTAAAACTTTGTACAAAAAACGTCCGATTTCTGCATAATGGACAGTTATACAGACAACTGGATGGAGTAGCAATGGGATGTCCACTTGGTACAACCTTTGTCGACACTTTTATGGATCTATTTGAAGAAACACCAGCTTAATTGAATATGAAAACTATACAAAAGATATGTGGATGATATTTTTGCTGTTTTTGATAACAACGAGGAAGTCAAAGACCTACATTTTGCCATGAACAGTCCCCACCCAAAGATCAAATTCACAATGGAAAAGGGGCAGTGTAACAAGTTATCTTTCCTGGAAGTCCTCGTAACTAGACAGGAAGATGCTTCAGTAAGGCGATTGGGTTTCCATAAGGACTTATGGAAGGGTCAATACCTACAGTTTCTGAGTTTTGTGCGAAGTCTGGTTAATGCTCTTCTCCAAAGAGCGAGAAACATTTGCTCTATTGAAACACTGGATGCTAAGACGTCTCGCCTCAAACAACCCTTCTTAAACTTGGATATCCAACACGTTTCATCCAAAAGTACAGTAACACCTTACGGCCTAAATTAACGGAGCAATCAGTTCCGAAAAATCCCGTTGGTACATCCTTAATCTTTAAAGATATTAACACTTCGAAATTCTGTTAAGCGGCGATTGAGATGCGCCATTGAAAGAACATACAACGCAGCAGAACTCATATATAGAAGTCTTACTAAATCTATCTTAATTCCACGGGCAAAGGATGCCTTGCCAACGCACGCCACCTCATACTGTGTTTACGAATTCACACACACTTTTGGATTCAAGTAGATTCTGAGAACGCAAAGGCAATTGGCATCTAGGTCAGTTGAGCACCTGCCTAAATAGCATCCAAAGCAGGAAACTAATATTCCTCTTTCTTCTATCACAAAACACCACCTAGATAGTGGTCACTCCTTTGACCCCAAAACATCCTTCCGAGTATTAGTTCGGGCACAAAAACTCGGATATTGCGCCACTTGGAGGCATCCTTCACACGGCGGGAGAAGTCCGATCTATGCACGCAGTTAGACTACGTGGTCAACCTAGGCTTGTCCTGGTAAATCTCAGCTCTTTGATTTGCACAGCCCCTTTGTTTGCCAACTTTCCGGTTTTCTTTCCTAAGTTGCGTTTTTAAGTTACCATTTTATTGATTTGTCTGCGTGCAATGAACGATGACCTTGCTGTTTAATACTGATTTTGCCTGTAGAGGTTCAACCTTCTGTATCTTTCTCATCTGTTATCTCTGTTATTCAACGACAAACTGCAGTTGATTAGCCGTCGCGAATAGTTATTTCCAGTAAATTTTACTGTCTCTGCTTGCATCAAGGCAATTCAATGCTTTTTAATTCCTCCTCTTTGGAATATTGCAAGGTGACAGGTCAGTCAAATTAATAATCCACTTACCTGCCGAATTTTATTCGTGGCAATTGCAATATGACGCTATATAATGTCACCTTTAATTGTCCTGCGCGGAACAAGAGAAAAAATCTTGCATTTTCTAAAGATATAATATTTGTGGTTTATTAGCCTCCTTTCCTTAAATTGAAAATCAAAGTGGGTAAGCGGCCTGTTAGGCATTAAGGAAGGCGAACGGACGTTTCTGAGCACGTTCTACAAAGGGTCATTTAAAAGACTAGGCACATAGCGACTACTATTAGCAAACACAAAGACTACAGTTTCGCCAAAACTGCGTACTCCAGGGTAGACCATACAAAGATGCATTTAATTGCGTTCGCTCAACATTATATGCTATTATCGGAAAACAAATTACACGTCTAGCACATTTTGTTGACTGGCTATGGTGGGAAGACGTTTAGGACCAGGACAACATGACAGATGTGTACTTCAGATTTCGCCAATACTAGGTAGATGTGCAGCTATAAAGTGATAGCTACACAGCGGAATTTTAGTCTTTTCCTTCAAAAAGTGGCATTTTCTTGCTTGCAAAAGTTAGAGTAAGGTTGCTTGCCAGTAATCTACGGAGTACGAGCTAATGAGATTTAAATTTTTAAAGTGCCCGAATTACTGATAGGAAAATAACCTACAGTGCGTGACCTATCTCATGAAATGTTGGCTGAAATTCTGAAATGCGTTTTCGATTAGGAAGGATTACTTGGTCGCGGTTGTAATACTTATTATCTTAAGGCATATCATTATAACCTTTTGGACTCGGCAGGATGTCGGATTTTAAATGCACTTCTTTTCAATGTCCTGTAGAAAGCGTGCTCGGTAAAAAATGACTACTTAATTAGCATGCATTTTTCCCATTGATTTTCGATGGTCTTGGAAATTCAAATATATTTTATAGAAACCACAAACAAAAATATGCTTTCTCCTTTCTTAAGTATAAAATATAAAGAAGACGTGATTGTCTATTGATTGACTAAAAGAAAGCTTATTTTTGTTTGTGGTTTCTATAAAATATATTTGAATTTCCAAGACCATTGAAAATCAATGGGAAAAATGCATGCTACTTAAGTAGTCATTTTTTACCGAGTACGCTTTTTACAGGAGATTGAAAAGAAGTGCATTTAAAAGCCGACATCCTGCCGAGTCTAAAATGTTATAAGAATATGCCTTAAGATAATCAGTATCACAACCGCGACCAAGTAATCCTTCCTAATCGAAAACGCATTTCAGAATTCCAGCCAACATTTCATGAGATAGGTCACGCACTGTAACTGAACAGAGGCCGATTTCATCCGTGGACCTTCTCCAAACTTCGAGAATGAATTAAAGAGTAGGGCAGCTTTAATTGAAGCATTAGATGTCTACTACGAGGCTCCGAAAGAGTATATATGGACTCTCTTTACCTCCTCTTGCTGTTTCTGCGAGCTCGTAGCCTAACATACAGTTTTTATCGAAGGTCTATCATAGTTATTTTTATATAGCATCTACCCTCATATCTCATTTGGGGGGCAAAATGGCTGTATTTTTCCGGCATATCGTTAGCGTGTTTACTTGAAAAGTCAACGTTGTTAATTTGGGGATTTCCATGTGCATCTTTCCGAAGCTCCTCCGCGTAATTCATCATATTCGTTCGCATATATGCGCATACAAAATTTCCAAAAAGTGTGTCTCTAAGTTTCAGGAAATTGTGTATGCTTTATGATTTACCATTAGACAAAGAACTCCTTTCGCAATCGATCATGGTTATTGTATTTTCCACACTCTTAACGACTACTTTGGGCTTTTCGGAATTCACAGGGTTAGCAACGCTGAAAAAAGGCAAAATCATGCACTTTACTTAGCATACGCCGCGTGTATTGTCGTTAATAAATAAAAAGCGGGTCCAAACCTGATTTTTTTCAAAAATTTGAGTATGTTGTTTAGAGACTATGAGAACATGTGAAAACGCATTTTGCTGGCCAATATGCACTGGATTTGGTGAGTACTTTCAAGTTGGAATTGTCTCTTTCTTAAGTAACAGTATTTCTCAAAAGCATATTGTTCTAAAACTAGGTAGGAGAAGAATTGTTACAGGTACGTTTGAACTTTTTCAAGCACACTGAAGCACACTGACATGAAGAAGGTAGTTCCGAAATATGAGCTTAGGTAACCAAGATTGCAGTCCCATTCAAATAGTCTTTCCATTTTGGAAATCTGGGCGGAACGTTTGGTTGGTGTTAAATGAAGTATTGCAAATAACGCGTTCATTTTGGAAGGCCAGTAATGATTTCACGGAGAACGTTAACAGGGCAAAAAGAGATGACTTAACCCTCACTGAATCAGATGTTTGGGATTTTTGAAAGAATTACGTGGAAGTTACCGCAGTTTGCTATCTAGATACTTCTTGCACCAACTCTTAAGACACCTCTGACATTCTGGATATTTCAGCGTATTCTGTGTTTGCAGAATTTCTCACCGTAATATTGTCACTAAAACTGGTTGGAAATGTTTTTGAAGGCACGCATGCAAAGTTATTTTGGCTTACATAGCCAATAAATGCAGCAAATTTTTCTGATGTCTAGACACAGTTACCGGAAATATGCGGTGCTATACGAAAGAAATTTAAGACGGCAGTTGGCAAAAAGCCACTCACTTTATTCCATGAATAAACTTCCGGAGTAACCGCAAAGCAACTTAAACGGCCAAATTTTTAAAACAATGTAGCCCTAACCATCTGAAAAGGCGCTTAAAAGAGGGTCAGCATACTACGATGAATTTGCTGACTTTTAAAAAGACGGCAGTTCGACCGTCTTTGTCGAGGATGTCCATCATGTGCACCACAGCATGGTGAGAACAGAGACGGTGAATTCTCGCGAGAGGGGAAAATCGCGTGAGCCCCGAATTGCTTGAGTCATAGTTCACGGGACCTCAGTCTATCAACAAGTGCTACGACATCTCCACTCCATATTCCGTGCTGGGGCCTAGGCTGGCCAGAATAATGAACCACATTGTGAGCGTACAGGTCGGTGAGCCAGATGACCGAACAATCATTAAGCCAGTGGGTGTTGAGATTTCAGCAATTAACAACTTGCATGTCGGCCTTCAAGCAGTTAGTGCACCACCGGGCAATAATCCTCGATGAAGGGGAGAGCGGGTAATTAGCATAGGTATGCGATAGCAAAGAGACTGGATTCTACAAATACTACAACTTCCTGTGCACGAATCACCCGTTTTTGTCACGGTCTCTGATAATTGTTTTAAGAGAGAATCCATAACGCCAGACGGATAAAGCCCTTGTCATACTGATCGCTTCTACTTTTTATCAATTGCACGTGAGTTAGTTTAAAGTGGTAGTAGACTTGCGCAGCATCTATCGCACTACCTTTCCCACTTGGGCCCGATGTCACAAGTGAATCAAGATGACCGAAGACGGGAGAGCCCAGGTGACTGCCAGAGCGAAAACCTGCACCGAACCATGCTACCGCAGGTTTTCTAGTCCACAACATACACTGACCAGGGTTTTTTACCGTAAGATCCAAATTGGTGAGGTGTGATTCTGCCCATAGGCCCGCCGGCACACCCAGAATGCTAGCATTTGTTATGGGTGCGCACTCCGGATAACGCCTGCAGGACTCAGTTCTGTCCCCCTCTTGGTTCACCACATCTAACGCGCGACCCTTTTTAGGGGCAATGGAATTATGCTCTCAGTCAGTCAGTACGCATTCCAACCCAAAGTCCTGCTCCCGTTTAAAAATAAAGTGGAATACCACGACACGAATTTATATGGGCATATAAGTTTGTAAATGAATTGAGCATCCATCCTGCAGTATTATTATTGTTTTTAGATTTCTCCAAAATATTAGCAGAGCAATTAGCACACTATGCAGTCAGTTCTCTCGCCTTTAGAAGCCCTCATCGTGTAATTTGTGCTTAAAGGGACGCCGACTTATGACGGAAATGTAAGAATTTTTTTCCCTAGCAATAAAGATAGTTCACGACCGAACGTATTCTCATATTTTTTCATTTTGTTCCCACTGGACGCTACATCCTTCCTTTTGAAAGGCTTGTTTTGATTGAAATGAGGACTTATATGATTAGTCCTAGTCTACTAACGCCCTGATTGAAGGGGGAAGACTTGTAACTCTTTTAGGATACTTGCGCTAACTGTCTTGTGAAGTCTTTAAAAAGCTAAACAATCACATTTCCAAGATAAACATTTTACTCGCCTAAGGGGGAAACCAGACTCGTTCTGTGTGAGACGTCAAATCAGCCAGTTAGGGCTTTTTAACTTTTGGCAAATGACCGTTTATTAGATATTTGCATGGCGTTTCTTCGGTAATCAAAAAGCTATAAAAATAACTTGACTGGCGATATTGATACTTTCAAATAAGACATATTGCTACAGGTTGATTTAGCTTTGTTGACACGCGTTTACAAACTCGAGGGTTTTGTGATTCGTGACAAGCTGAAAAAGTATGTTTTCCTGTTTCAATAGATTACGCAATATTTAATTTTTTGAAAAATGACTCCGTTCCCAATGCTTTCTTCTCTTTAACATGGCGAAACAGACAAGATCTGTTTTGCAATATTTACCTTTCACACCTCTCATTTCGGATGGGTAACCCTATATTGGTGTTTTTTAAATGAATATTTGCGTATTTAACCTCCAACCTACGTGGAAGCCGAGCATTTAGAGATGTCTGTAGTCCTAATGGGACCAAGAGCATAAAGGGTTGATCAAAAAATACCCCCTCGGAAGTATTATTAACTGTTACTCTAGCCTTCCATCTTGTGTGATTTATAAAAACTATTCTTTAACAGGATTTTTTAGATAGGGAGCTGTTTCATGAAAACTTTTCTGCCCACTGAAGAGATTGTATGGGGCTTTTCCAAACGCGAATATTCCTTTCATTATGCCCCACGGCATAAACTCTGCTGTTTCTTTTTGACACCAGTGGGTACTAAGACAATTTCAGATAATTCATTGATGTTTCGGCAGATTTTTGAATTATTCATATTGACCCAACTGTGAAAAACTCGGCGCCTCGGTGGGATTCGAACCCATGCATTAAGGGGAAGGCTTTAGCGCAGCCAACGCTCTAACCACCTGAGCTACCAGGCCCCCCCCCCCGGTAACTTGACCCAAATGTGATTAAACTCGAGTCGTCCGGCGGGGCCTGGTAGCTCAGGTGGTTAGTGCGTTGGCTGCGCTAAAGCCTTCCCCTTACTGCATGGGTTCGAATCCCACCGAGGCGCCGAGTTTTTCACAGTTGGGTTAATATGAATTTCAGGTACAGTTATTTCTAATTTTCTATGGAAACACTGACGCCTAACTTTTAGTCGAGAAGTGTAGATGCATTCGACAGTAAATAACATATCTGTAAGCAGAGTAGTTTCGCCGTTTGATCGGTCACTTAGCTGGAGCCGCTGATTGTTTTTTATGGGTTGTAAATCCCGACGGGATTCTAAGGTAATTTCTAAGCCATTTTAGTCTAACCTGACTGGAGTTTTTACTGGTTTCCAGTCCTAGTTACCTGTGATCAGTAGATTTATCTAGTAACTATAATTCCTGCTTGCACTTATGGTCGATTTTCATGTCCCAACTATGAATTGTAAATTAGGACATGCTTGGAAACTGTCATGCACGACAGCATCAGCATTAAATGTGCTAGTTTCCGGATGAAGATTGTTTTTACTCTTACCACTATTTGACGGGCTATTCACTTAATAAACAAATACAAAAGTTTGAGCACACTTCACCGTTGATATATCTGAAGGTTGGTCACTTTTGTCGCTTCGTCATCTCGGCCGTTTTATTAAACCGGCGAGCTATCTATACAGTGGATGTGCTAATTCTTGAAATGTTAATCAAAATTCCTAAATTTGTTTTCGTTTAGAAAAGATTACATGAGTAGGGTTTTAAAAGTAATCCTCGTGCAGCACAACTCTAAAATACTCCAGTTATCTCGGTTGTTGGCTTTTGAAGAAACTCTTCGGTTGCATGCAAACATTACACTGTAAAAAACGACCATTCAGGTGGCATGAAAGTTTCTCATTTGTTTTCGATGCCCCTAAAATTCAAGTATGTTTCATGGAAAACATGCGTAAAAATATTCCCTTTTTTACTCATTTGGAGACAACTACGTCTTGTTGAATTTTATACTCGGAGGAAGGGGTGTAATTCGGTTTTACAAAAGTTTCTAATAGCTGATTTTGTAAAACAATGAAATGCCCGTTCATAAATCTTTGTGCTTCTCCATCTGTTAATGTAGCTTGTAAAGTTAACAATACGGCTCAACTCTACTGCTAAAGTCTATGAACCCCATATAGTCTCCTCTTAATGCTGTAGAGAAATATATGGTTTGCGTACGCGGAAAATATACGGCTTGCAGTTTTGAAACCCTGGATGCAAGTGTAACGGCAGGTCGTATTCAAGTGTATTCAGGAATTTGAAAAGTTTTGAAAACCGCATCATATTCTACCTTTGAGTATAAAACAGGAAGAAAACAAATTTTCTACCATATATGTAAAAGAAGGGATATTTATGCATGTTTCCTATGAAATACAGTTAAATCGTCGAGGGCGTTGAAAATCCATGAGAAAAATTCATGCTACTTGAATAGTCGATTTTTACAGAGTGCGGTTTTTGCACACGGCTGCAAAGAAGTTCTTTCGATAGTCAGCATATCGAAGTAACTGAATTATTATAAAACTATGGTGCATAATAATTAATTTTACAACCCTTCTCAAGTAATATTTTCGAAAGGAAAACGCATTTCTGAATTTTTGTAAGAATTTCATGAGTTAGTGCACCTACCGTACTTTCATCTAGCCAACTTACCTTTGTGAAAATGTATTGGCATCTAGCCAAAAATGTAGGTATTTTCATTTGTGGGAAAATTTCGTGTACCGGTATGCAAACGACAGGCAGGGTTGTGTCTGAGGCGTCCGGCTTTATTATCATTCATCGGCCGTCAATACCGCCAGCAAATAAAATGGGACATTCACATCGACGCTCAGGGGTTTTGAAGTCTGCTAGTGCAACAGGTTAACCTTTTTAGGTCTCCATCCGAACCCATGCTCTTGGTAAATTTCGCGTGCGAAACACCGTTATCTGTAAGCGTATCAGTGAGACGACTTTACGCCTTTAATATCTCTAATTAATTTTTAATAAGCAAAGCCCTGTTGAATTATCAAATAAAGGCAGAGGAGTCCGAAGCATGTCATTGGTCTTCAAATCATATGACTCCTCCCCGAGGCGGAAAGTGAAATTAAAAAAGGAAAGATAGAGACGTGGATAGTAAATTTCCATAAATCCACGTGACAGTAAAACGTGCAGAGTAAGCATGTTTTGGTTGCTATTTCCCCTATATCTGATGTTTTGTTAAAGTCTGGTGAGAAGCAAAGCGTTTGTTTTTGCGTCGACACGTTGCGATGCCGGCGAGTGAAATGAAATTTCAGTCCCGTCTGCGCGACTATGGACTTTAATGGAGAAGGCAGGCGGTGCTTCTCTTTTGCATAAATAAGCGACCATCGTTCTCTACTTTGTTGTAAAGTCATTTTCGACCAAGCAGTTTTCGCAGTTACGGTCTGTCCAGCAATTTTGTAGAAGGGTCTTTCATACATTGTCCGTAAGGACAAAATGGCAGGAACGGGCTTCACAAAGACCTATTCAATTTATTATATACATTAAAAGAGTTATTTCTCTAAGTGGCACAAGAGAATTTGCTGCATTTTCTGTCATATCCCACTCATCCGAGCCGTTTTTATTTCGGCGGATTGGCTGTGCGGCAGAGACATCGGTTGGACTAGTGCCCGTAGCCTGCACAGCAGTCTAGGCAGGGAATTTCCTTCAGAATTTACATACCACGTCTTTTAAAGAGGGAAGGCAACAATAGCGAGGATCGCATTATGTAAAGAGGGGTTGGTGTCGCCATCCAGAAAACAATGCCTGCTGGTGGGGCTAACACCTGTGCGTTAATGGCAGCGACTGTCTGAGCGCTCAGACTGCGATTTTGGTGAGCATATAAAGGGGTGTAGGGTTGCCAGTCCATTTTAAAAGACTCGGCGGACTCGGTGAAATCCGAATTCGCCAATCCTGACACTGCTATGTATACGCCCAAGCAGTCTATCTCAGACAATCAGTCCAGGCTCACTTACTTAATAAGTGTCGTCTGGCAGACGGCTAAGACGCGAGCTGGGCTTCGTCCTTGCCCTTGCTGGCGTGAATTTGAATCCTACCGACGCTGCGGAGTCTTTTTTTACAATCGAGTCAAATGAATTCTTTGTATTTGTTGTCAACTGTTTGTAATTAATTTATCAGCGTACACAGGAGCTCCCGAGAGTGGTTGGTCACGCATTCATCCAAGCGGTCATTTCCTGGGTCTTTGTGGAAGTCCGCTGGGACCGGAAGACTGATAGAAAAGTTAGGAGCCTAATAAGAATTCTGGCTTTCGTGTTTTCCACCTGGGAAGAAGTAGCTGAGCATTCTAAGATGTAGGAGCGGAAGTACTCCTGCACTCTCTTTTTATTTTCGGACTCAGCGGAAGGGTTATTGTTCCCAGGCTGCAAAACGTTTTCTCATCAACTCTGGGATACACCGTTGAAGGGGGTGATGAAGTCACACGCGGGACAGGCATGCCTGAAACTAATTCTAACCAGGAGTTCTCTAAATGTTGGGCGTTTTACGTGTGAAAGAAGCCCTTTTCCAAAATGTGAGAGGCTAGACGTAACTCTCCCTAGGAAGTCGAATCGTCTCAAAATTCCCAAAATATAAAATATACACTAAGATTTAAAAGAATAAAATTGGGATGATCTAGTACTCTACTCAAACAAAAAGGATTCCCTTGGCTAATTTGCTACGATGCCTGCTATATAAAACAACTGCCGGCAACTTCTATATATTAACAGGTGAAAATAATCCCAGTCACCCGTGACGGTATCCCAAAATAAAAACTGTATTTAAACAGATAATATTTTGGTCGTTGCTGTATGTAGTAGCCTTTTCTCTAAAAAACGTGTTTGACTAATGTCCATGTATACTGATTACATTGTGGGGTGTTACGCTCAAGTTGGCAAATGAGCCATCTCCTAGGTGAGATTCGAAAATGCTGGTGACGTTTGATGGACGAATGTTATCTTCCGTTTAGCCAACGCGCCTGTGACTCTTTGAGTCACCAGTAGTGTGCCAGTCACAATCTGACAAGAAATATCGATCCATCAAAACCCTTTAGGGAATCAATTTTGAGTTCACACGCCAGTGGTCAGGCAATGCAATGCTTTGACTGAAAACTACGCACTAAAAGCGGAGAGCTACGGTTTGTGGACGCCCGGACCTACAAAATTTGGGACATTCTTCGGAATATGGACGCATCCAGACATCCACGGGTTTACTGAGGCGCATGTTGATGAGGTGTGGCATTAATGACTTTCCCAGGATAAAACCGAGTATCTTGTGACGGGTAAGTGTATGCGCGAGACCACGTATTTTTTTAAAAAACTTACTGCTTTCTGAATGCTTTAACTGCGTTTACGGGTTGGCAACGGGTGCAGAACGCTCCCAGTACTCCAGGAAGTCTCTTACTAAGTACCAGGCGTTTCTACTCTGGTGCCCCAAACCATAGTACTAAGCATTGTAAATCTAACTTTAACACTGATATAAACTCGAATCCTATCTGGAGTTTGGGCAACACCACCTGTAACGGAAGAGAGCTCGTAGAACCCTGCCCAATTTACTCATGGTCTAAATACTTGAGTACTTCATTCAAACAAGAAGACAGTATTAATAGAGTATTTTCGTGAAACGGGCCTTTCGCTTACGTGCTAGAACTCCCAACTCAGAGGGTTCTCATCAGATGTGATTAAAAGCATTTCCTCGTACAAACAGCCAGGCCGCACTGCTCCGCTTGCTGCTACTCTTCGGAGAAGCCGGTTTTCGGTGACATCTGAGACTGCTATTTAGCCGCACCTGAGGTAAACAAAGTCCAGCTACCTGAAACACGGAGCCGCTGGTAACAGGGGGTCTCTACGGGTTAGATGGGGAAACGCCCAGAAGGCGAGGTCAAGTAGTTGTATGCAAAATAAAAGCTATTGAGAATGAGCGGTTGTACTTTGAGTGGTTGCGAAATTGATGCCCTAACCCCTAACCATAACACCTAAATCCAACCCCTAAACCTGACCCCAGCAGTATTGTGCCCGTCAGATGGGGCTGCATAACCATACCTTACCCGCTCCGTTTGCGCTTCAGGTCTGCACGTGTAAGGCACGCCTAGACGCGTTGTCCGGGTCAAGCAGGAACCCTGGGCTGCCTAAGCCTTTGGGATACTCGGATCGTCACAATCCTCTTGTCCGGGTTTCGAGTAGCGGAAAAAAAAGAAGACACCGACTGATCATTCTTACTGAACTCACTTGTTTCGTTGTGCCTTATGAGCCCTCTCTCTCTCGAGCCCAACCAGCAGCCGCACAGCGGCGCATGATATAGGCAAAATGGCATTACCGACAACGATCGGTGGGCATCCCCTACCATTGTATATTCCCGATCGAAACCGACAGGGCAACGGGCCCGTGGCCCGGTGGGTAGAGGCGTGGACATCTAAACCAACAGGTCGCGAGTTCGAGCCTCGGGTGTTCCACACTTCGGGGTTAGATATGACTGGCTGACGACAGCTAATAAGCCAGAAATGGCCATTTCAGTCCCCCTTGTCTTTGTCGTTAATGCCATCCTAAAGAAGAAACCGGAGTGAGAAATTCATAGTGCACAGAACCCCGAGTTTCTGTCTCAGGTCAGCGGCGAGGCCTTGGTTTAGGTCATGCCTGAGAGAAAGTATCACAGTAGTGACACCTGCTTTAATGACCTTGTGGGGGGGCGATCCAGCTTTTGTGTCCGTGTCTTGCCTAGGCGTGACAGAGGGGCGCGGACGCACTTGACCTTCTGAACGCCCGCCCACGTGTGCATGCATGTTGAAGTCCGCCGGAACCGGGTTCTCTGGGAGAGTGAATGACCTTGACGCGGAAGGGCGTTGAACAAAGGCGTCAGGTGGCCGTCTGACCATACAGCCAGTCGCCTTTCATTTTATCCTACTTATAAAGTGCAGGGCGCATGTCGGCAGCAGTTGCGCTTATTTAATACTAACTGAACCCGACCACGCGTTGCTGTGGTGATGAGATGGAAAAGAAAGAGGAGAGAAAGAGGCAACGTTTCTAGTATGTTTAAGTCCATAATGCTTACGGGTATACAATATTTTTTGTCGTTGCTTTGTCTGGTCGTCCAAGTGTTGCGTGTTTTTTGTCCCAGGGGTGGTTTGCCTAACGGCCCATAATAAATCGACCCAGGGCGGTGATGACATGTTGAAGTGTCTGCAGGGGGGGGGGAGTGAGCTCGGCCGTCGGGGCGTTCGCGGACGTACGTGTGTCCGAATGGATGCCGGTAAAGTGACCGCAGGAGAGAGAGCCTGAAAATTCCCCCCCCCACCCTGCTTTTGCGCTCAACAGATGGCGTTGTTATGCCAAAAAACATGTTTGCATCTGTCACAGGCATGTTATTTGTGGGTATATATAAACCCGCCTCTAGGTGTATGCAAGGTTGTGTTAAAATCTCAGAGCAATCGATGCAGTACTTTAGGAGATTAGCGATTAGGAACAAACGAGCATTTCTATTTTTTATTAACTGACGTGATGGCCATTCCGAGGCTCTTCGGAAAATCGAGTTGGGCTCGCAAATTTGCAAGTCGGTGACACCGACCAATCGTCAGACGAAATGGACGGAGGAAAAAGTGAGATCGGCAGACTAGGTCGGCTGGCGCGAAGGGACAATGAAAAACAGACAGCTGATGCGTGGGTGGGGCGAGCACCGAGTTATGGTAAGCTTTGGGACGGGGCGACAGAAGGAAGAACCGGTAGGTGGAGAAGGAGCGGGGGAATTGCGGATCAGTGGAATTGCAGGCGGCTGGTCATTGAAGTGGGATGAGGTCAAGGGGAATGGAGGTGTTAGAAGTTTCGGTTGTTGTTCACCGTGTCACAAGGGGGGGGGGGGTAGCGGCGTGACAGCATACTTCTATGTGGCCGAGCGGGGGTTTATTGGTTGTAAGGGTGTGGGAACAAGACAGTGAGCGTGTGTACGAAAAGCCTCGTAGTGAGCGTCTAGATCAACGTGGCGGTTCATGCTGGTCGCGCCAGAATGCCAAGTTTCGAGGAATTCTCGCGCCTGTCTGGTGTTAGCCACTGCGATCACATCAGTACCGTCCCAAAAAAGCGGTGGTCATACTCAAAGGCGTGATCAAACACGGGAGACAAAGGGTCTCCTCGGCGGAGACCAACTTGTGCTCATTAATGCGAGTCCCAAGACATCGGCCTGTATGGCCGATATAAACACAAGATCAGTTGGCGCACGAGATGCCATAGATGACGGTAGTCTGTTGTTCTTTGGGCATCGGCATAATGCCTCGCGTAAGGAAGATGCGGCTTGTGGACGATGGAGATGCCAAATCGTTTTAATTGTCGGGAGAGTGTTTCAGAAATTCCTTGTACGTACGGCAGTGAATAGAATTTCCGCGACACTTAATCTCCAGTAGACTTGGTGGTTTTCTCTGAGGTCTGAGACAATTTTTTTCAAAAAAGGCCGGATATCCGTTGGACCGGAATAATCGATGTAAGCAGGCCAATTCTTTTTTAAGTAAGTCATCACTGTTGCAGATGCGGTAGGCCCGATGGAAAAGAGTGCGGACACAGCTTCGTTTATGGGCCGCAGGATGATCGCGTCCTTTCGGTGGACGCTTGTGGTTAGTTTGTTATCACTAAGTCTTCGTATACTCATATCTAAAAACGAGTTGGTGTCACTGACCTGAAAATTTACGAGCACAACTCGATTTTCCGAAGAGCCTTCTCTTTTCCATTTCAATTTTTAATTATACAGACGCAGGATAGATATAACTGTCGGGGGAAACCATTGGTCATTTTCTCAAATTTCCTTTAATTACTATACAATAAGATCGAAACCAACCAACGAGGTGTTTACGCACAACGTACACAGCTGTCAGGCCCGCCACACGTCCACCATAATGTCGAGGCAGCAAGAGGATGAATTTGACCAGCCCAAGGTCGGCTAGCCGGGAAGATGATTTGCCCTTTTGTTGGATTTCGTGCATTCCATGCTAAGAAGATGTTAAACTACCAAGCCTTCGAAACGTCAACAGCTCAATAAGTCTGCTGTCGTAGCTCTTACACTTTCTTAAATTATTGACCTGGATCTGTTAAAGTTGTCAAGCTGAAGTTTCCACTACAGCTTCCAATTAAAAGTCTGTCGCATTGATGGCGGCAGCCGGCAGTAAATCACGTCCCAGCGTACTTTGTCTTGATCAAGTAATCATTGGGTACTCAGATGATAAAGATTTAATTTAAAAATTGGCTACATTCGATCGTAGTGACAATTCTTTCCATCGCATTAATCATCGGTTCGGGGTGCCTAATTCCAGCTGGACCAATACTTACGGCGTCGTTTAAAGGACGATGAATAGCTCGCAGATATGCTACCTTCGGCGATGCAGCTGTATGGGGAATTTTCGTTTTTTTTTATTTGTTCAGATCAAAGCCGGGTAAAATCGCATATCTTGTCTGATTTCAACTGAACTTTGTTCACATTAGTCAAATGCGCTTTTTGTGATATAGTTAAAAAGATCTTCTATTAATCTTAAGACTACAATTTGCTGAATAATTCTCGTGTTCTGCATCTCTGGTGCTCGCTCACTTTGTCCTCTTTTGTCACATGAACCTCGCATAGGAGAACTATTTCACTGCAAAAAACGCAAAATTGTTGAACCCAAACACACAAATGCGCCCGAAGCGGGACGGAATCGACTTTTCTGTGTGCGTTTGGCAAGTCGAAGTTTCAGATTTTCACGTTCTGGTTGTGTGCATTTCGAATGGCAAACAGTTTTCCGCGCTCTTTTCTTAGATAACCTGCCAGGCAGTTCATTCACTTTTTTGACTTGCCGAGCTTGTGTTCTCTCGAGGCGTAATATGGCAAAACCAAGTTATTGCTTTTTTACATGTTTTACTCGTTCCTTTACTTTGGGAATCCGAATAGGGATCCTCCCATAAGCTAACTAGGCTAAATTGTGTGCATAAACTAGAGACGTTTTGTAGGATTCGCGTCGACAATTTGGACTTATGGCAACAATTATGCGTATCTTGTAGGATGGACCAATATCTACTGTCAAAATGATTAGCCTTCTTTGGCAAATTTATCTGAATTCATGTCCTTCCATAATAACATGTAATCTCTAACCGGCAGATGTGGGCATCAGTACAGATG
The DNA here is from genome assembly GCA_902702965.1 of Spirometra erinaceieuropaei. Taxonomy (NCBI): domain Eukaryota; kingdom Metazoa; phylum Platyhelminthes; class Cestoda; order Diphyllobothriidea; family Diphyllobothriidae; genus Spirometra; species Spirometra erinaceieuropaei. The sequence goes on from CACRXP010000072.1 coordinate 511,530, forward strand.
CTGATCTTTTTCATGAACTTACTGCTTCCTAAACGTCTTTGCTGCATTCACTGGTCGGAAACAGTGGTGTGAACTGGCCTAGTGCTCCATGTGTCCTCGTCGTAAGGCCTTTTAAGTGGTGTCCATTTTCACGATTTTTATTTGCTACCCCTATAAAATCAATTATTCTTTATAAAACATGCAGGGTGTCCTTTTACGTACTCAGTTATTGACATATAATGTTTTGTTTAAACTTTCTGACTATAGAAGGAGTGTGTTTTGGTTCAAAAAGTTTGCCATTTTGAGATATTCAGGACCGTTAAATGCTCGTCTACATAGCATCGTGCCAGGTTCTTTATAAACAGTTAAATTTAATGCAAATTTTGGGAACGCTACTTGACATCTTCGCAGTTTAGCGAAACATCTGATTTTCCTTGCACAGGAAGTACACAGTATATAGTTTGAAAACCTTCGACGCCAGTTTAATTTTAGATTAGACTTAAAATTACTCGAACATTTAGAATTCAGTTCCTAAAGATCCAGTATCTTCAAATATGAAATATGAAGAGGGAATTTGCTGCCAAAAGGGCATAAGAAAGTATGTTTTGTGCATGTTGCCTATGAGGTGCTTTTGAATATTTAAAAACATCTAAAATTTGTTTTTAAAAAACCGATACTGATTAGACAGTCATTCTTTACCAAGTGTCACTTTTACTGGAGACCGAAAAGAAGCTCATTTAAAAGCAGGCATCATGGATAATACTGCGCATTTGTCAAAAGTACAATCCCCTAATAACACATTTTTTATCAAAAAATATTTCCGAATTTCGGCTAAACTATTTCACTAGGCAGGCCAGCTACTAAACAAACGTGAATCCGAATGTGAGCGGACCTACGCTAAACAAGTGTAGTAGATATGCTAAGTCACGAAATGTTAACCGACATTCTAAAATGCGTTTTCGACTCTCAAAGAATACTTAAGTAGGATTGTACTATTATTTACCATGCACCTTAATCCCATGAGACTCCCGTCCGGCTTTTAAACTGACTTCTTTCCATCGCCCGCAAAAACTACGCTCTGCAAATAATGCCGACTCAAGTAGCATGAATTTCTCTCATTAATTTTCAGTGCCCTTTTAACTTCAGACACAGTTCATAGAAAACACTATGAAAGTACTCATTCGTTCACTTATTTGGAAGAAAATTGCGTCTTATTTAAATTTTTTACATGAAAGAAGGGCGTAGTTCGGTTTTTTTAAAAATATTTTCACATTCCCGAATAAATTTAATCCCGACGTGCATTCAGGGTTTCCGAACTGCAATTTGCAGGTTTTCCGTGTACGGAAAGTCATACACTTCCATACTCTATTAAGAGGAGACCATAATGGGTTCGCAAAATTCACCAATGGGTTTGAACTATATTGCAAACTTGACAAACAGCATTCGCAAAGGCAGGGACACGATGTTTTATGAGCGGTATTTCAAGGTCTTAAAAAATCTCAAATTTGGACACTTTTTTTAAAATCGAATTACAGTCTTCTATCAAGTTTAAAATTTGAAACGAACGTAATTTTCTTCCAAATGAGTCCAAGAACGATTATTTTTGTGCATGTTTTTATGAAATACCTCTGGATTTATAAGGGCAGCAAAAATCAGCGAAAAAAATTAAAGGTCGGATGTGGTTATGCAGCCCCACCTGAAGTTGACAAACCCCGGTCACCTCTAATATGGGACCGATGGTAATAAGAGTTTTTAGAGGTGGTCCCGGGGAACGCACAGGCGACGAAGTCAAGTAGTTGTATGCAAAAGAAGAGCTATTGGGAACGCGCGGTTGTACTTTGAATGGTTAAAAAATAGTTGCGCTAACCCATAACCCTTAACTCCAACCCCAGCAGTATTTTGTCCATCAGGTGGGGCTACCAAACCACATCTCGCCAAATTAAACTGCGCAAGTAGTTACCTTTTACAGAGTGTAGTTTTTGCAAGCGGCCGGAGAGACGTTACTTTAAAGGCCGACATCCTGAAGGAACTGAATTATCATAGGATTATGCCACACCGTGACGCGTATTACAACCCTACTCAAGCAGGCTTTTTAGTTGAAAACGCATCTCAGAATTTTGAAAAACATTTCATAAACTAGCACATCTACTGTGGTTCCCGTCATTACAACTAGGAACTCCTAACAAAAAAACAGCTCAGAATTTCGGCTAAGCTATTTCATGAGACAGGCAGCTATTGTACAAACGTGAATCAAACACGAGAGAACGACCTACCCCGGACACGTACATGGGCGCACCACAACCCCGACCCGTCGAAAGCACAGTCATCAATTTCTCCTGCATCTACCACTACCTGCGTAGGCGAATGAAAGTGTAGGGGGACACGAACATGAGTAGCGGCCAGGGCGGATGCAAGTGATTGCCGCCAGTATCTAAATGTCGGTCCCAACAACACGACAACAGCAGACTTCCCACTCCCCACTGCACCAGGGTGACTACGGAGACGATCACTGTGCCTGTGTGGGCGGTGGGCGACAGGGTCACTCATCACATCCCGCGGAAAGTGTAACAATTAACCATCACTCTCCTGCCCACATTGTTTTCTCCTCGTGTCGACTGTTAGTATGATCACGTTTTCACCAACTCAGTCCTCACCCCATCCCTCTACATTTTGTGAGGCGCGACACGACGCTCACCCTCCGACGAGGGAATCTTGTCTGCGTTCGAAACGCATGAACAGCATGCTCATGGTCCTCGAGACCGCCTTTCCTCCAAATTAACGTAAATGTACGCGAATCTGAAATTTCCAGAGGGCAAGAAAATCGATAATGCGCACAACTGGTCAGCAGATGGTCTAAGGGTGATTTCGATCATTGATTGGGCAAGGCGGGAAGTATATATGAAGAGCTGCTGCCTCCATCGTTCCTATTTTCTTTTTGTTTACGAAACTTTTGGGCCAAGGAACGTGGCTCTTCCCAAATCCTCCTTGCATTGATACCGTATAACGAAAATTGTGATTCTTAATTCCGAGCGATATGGTTGCCGATGTGTAGGGATTCTCAAATGCCACAATGTTTGCCGTTATTGCCAACCCACTTCGGAGAGGTCCGGCGACTAAAGTGTGGGCCTGATATTTTCACTCCTCTAGATCAATTACGAGCTTTAGACCACTAAAGGATGTATGATGACTTCTCAGTTCCGTTTAAAAACAGTGTACCCGGAACGA
>CACRXP010000072.1:514838-545409 GCA_902702965.1 Spirometra erinaceieuropaei
GCAGTAGGCTTTTGCTATTCAGATCCCCTAAAACGGCAATGTTAAGAACAGATCCGCAGAAGATGTCTTCGTACTCTAATTTTCGCCTTGTTTATCGAAGTATTTTGGTTTTTACTGTATTCAGTCCAGTTCTATTAGTTCATATACACCCTTCCACCTTTTTCTGCCTTTCTCATCATCTGACGCTTGTAGAAAATACTTAGAATTAGCCTCCACTGAATTAAATTAATGTTCCTCGACGTCAGTTAAATTAAAAGGCAGAAACTAACTTGTAGGTGTACGCGTGATTCAGTCTATTAATCCGAGTTAACGTAAAAGTTTATGGGCGCCTTTAGGACATTAAAAGAAAGCGCCGCCTGTCTTCCGGCGCCATAGGCAAGCTGCAATATGTGAGCTATTTCATTCGACGAGGTAATGGGAATAGAGATTATAAGTTTCGAATACCTGAAACGTACTTCTTAATTATTTGCTCAACCCGCTACGGCAAATGTCCCTTTTTCATGCGCACTGTGTCTTTAAGTAATTTTCTCAGGCGAAATGTTTAAACGTTTGGATTTCAATCAATGCTACCTTACATTCGGGTATGTTTTGTACTACTAACTGTCCTGGGCCATATTTTTGTCTTTAATGCATGTTTGCCCATGAGAGAACAGTAATCTAGGCTAGACGCCTTAACCAAACCAGATGTCGCTCATTTAAAAACTCATTTTTCGTTTTGCGTAAGTCGGATGAAGCAGAACATGAGCAGCCACGTTATTTTTTTAAGAAAAAATGCTTTTTTCTACATTTTAAATTAATGTTAGACTGAAAAGGGCGTAATCGCGACTACGAGCAATTCTGGTCTGACCTACCCATATTTTTTCGACATTTGCAAATGCTCCATTAGAAGCTGCAAAGACGCCCACTGTCAAGTCGTTATATCAGCTATTTATCATATGGCATTATACTTTCCATGTAATTTATTTTCTGCTAAAGGGTAATTTAGAAACTGAGTTAGCCACTCAGTGGGATAAATTTGTCACAGACCTCTCACTACTGACTCTCATGCAAGCTTCTCTTCCTGTGCCGTCTCTGCCGACAAAACTAGATGAAATCCTCTTTACTTTGATCTGCTGAATCTCGACCAGTACAGAAAGGGAAATTAGACCGAATTCTCGCAGCAGGCTTTTGAAATACCCGATCAAACAGTGCCTACATAACTATGTTCCACACTTTACACAATACTCATTGTTTCACGTAAACAACAGTTCATAATCTGCCACGGAAATTACTCCGTTTTCTTAGCTCAGTCTTTTTCATAGACAGCCTTTATTTACTTCAAAAATTTAAGATTATTCACTTGGCGAGGATTTTCGCGTTTTGAGCCAAGCAAAATGTATTTTAGATACTTTCTTTCAAGTTTTATCTCACTGAAGGTCGGACATTGTTAGTTGAGTGCCCTGGTGGATGCGTTTGTATTGTTTTCGAGTGGTTACACAGTTCTCGTTACCTCGCTCATATTACATGAGCTAATTTACATATTGTAAGGCTTTTATAGGCAAAATTGATTAAACCCCCGTGATTAGTCGCAGTCCACTTTTCCCCGTCTAATCTCAATCACAATCACACAGAGAGCGAATGACATTCCCCGATATTCATGTTTCTGACTGCCATTCACTACCATTCAGCTATCAACCTGCCGGTAGAGCATTAACCACCTGGACGATTTGTCCGAACCAAATATTGCCCTTCGTCATTTTCGGTAACCGCAACTGTGTTAAGCTCTTTATTTTCTTCAGAAACATGCGTGAGAATGTAGAGTAAAGGATTCAAGAAGTCCAGTCCGGCAAAAGTACGCTTTCGACTTTTCATCATTAGGTCTGTGCAAAAATGTAAGGGATGGCAGAGTAGCAAAATTTAAATAGCCAATAAAATCAGCATGGGGAAGAGGGGTGTTCAGAAGTCAAATTCTAGTTCTGTCAGGGGCTTTGGGGGAGGCGGAAGGCGGCTGATGATTAACTGTCCGACCGTCTGACTGTCTGGACTCCGCGACTGTGTCAGAGTTGAATACCAGAAAATAGACATTAGGCAATTAGGTTGAAAGTATGCTTTTATCTCAAGTCTGTATTCCCCATAAAGAGTGTAAAATATTGCGCCCATTTCTTCATCTGCGGCAATGCTAGCGCGGAAAATAATGTGCACATTTTATCAAACCGACTTGCACGAAATTCGGTGGCATTTGTAATCTCTGGTCTCAACTCAGTTTTTGATTTAGATGATCCACCGTAAGTTGGGTGGACCATGACGTCAAATGCAGGCCAGCGTGTACGTAAGTGCAGTTAACTTACGTGCAAGTATTGAGAAATGTACGTCACAGACGGGATAAAACCGCATCAAAAGCAGGCCGAATATTGTGGAAAGGCGGTTGACGGGGCAGATCCTTTAAGTCATAGGGACACAAATGCGTATGGTTTCACCCTACGGGTCACTGATCTTCTGTCAGTCATTTGCTAAAAATAACTGCTAGCGTAGCTCAAACAGCCAGAATAACTGTTTTTCATGACTGCCAAAGCGAGCTGCTGCTCACTTGCCAATCAACTTTCGTGTATGTTATTTAACTTCCAATCCACACTACGGAAATCGTTAAGTTTCTTATAAATAGAAAGGCTGCCTGCTAAGATCCAAGCACGACTTGTTTGCTCGCTCGACTAAACAGCGCCTCACTTGTTTTTAAGACTAGAAAAAGGGCGAAATTTCGAAGCTACCTGCTCTTTGCAAACACTTCATTCCAAAATTTTTAAAAAACCTGGGAATTCTTGTCGCACTCCAGTGTGCCGTCATTCCCGCATGTCTTCAGTGTTTACGACTGCATTAGCTATTCTAGCCCTCGCTTGTCTATGATTATAAAATCTCTCGGCCATGGCCGTTGCAATAAAACGCTCTCCCGCACGAACATAGTTGCATGGATATGAATAGCGCTCATTGATTATTTACTTGACAGAGAATGCGCAACACTATTTCCCAAATGATCACGAGTTACGTAGATATTTTTGTCACCTGCCGATTTTGCTCCTTTGTTCAGATTTCTAGCAGCGAGCGGACTAACTATTTAGAAGACAAATCTAGCAAACGTACACTGTCGATTACTCATCATCAGACCTCTATAGTAATATAGAGAATGACGGAATAGCAAAAGTTAAACAGCCAGTAAAAGTCGATCTAGGGGAGAGGGTTGAGGGGCGTTCAGAGCTCAGGGGTCAGATTCTAGTTCTGTCAGGGGCTTAGCAAGGGGGAGGGGGAAGGCGCCCGGCGATTATCTGTCCTTGTTTCATAGTTGTAACGCGACGTGGCGGGTGTGAACACGTATGCTGGGTTTGTCTTTGTCCAGGGGAGCCTTAGCGCTTGTACAAGGCTGGGTTCGCTAATCGTATGGCCACTGTCTCTGCCATTGCAAGTATCCGCTGACTCAGGAACTTAAGGTGTCTTCCCGGCACTTTATAGATGACTTGGAATGCTTGGCCGACGTCTACCCGGTGGCCGCTGTCAACTAAGTGAGCCAAAATTGCGCTAGAGATGGACTTTTCCCCACTTTGATTTAGCTAAGCTGGATGGTGCTTCGCTTAGATAGAGGCCTAGTTGTTCGACCAATATAATCTGCCCCAGAGGAGCAAGTGAAGGCGTAGGTGAACATAGAGGAGGTCTGAAACGCGTATGTTTGCGGGACTTGACTTCTTATCATCGCTGAAAGGCGTGTCAATTTGCCTCATGTGTTTTTTGAGTTAAGGAGACCTTAGCCACAAAAAGGACAAGTTATTTTTTTTTTAAAACGCATTTCCGTCACGTTGAAAAAGTAATAAACCAGCATAATTCGTGCCGAATTTTTGATAGGATTTAGTAACAAATTTGTTAGAAGCCAGTAGGTGCAGGCTGCCCATTACTCAAAGGGCTCTCTCTCATAACCACCATCAAACATGGGTACTGGCGTAAAATAGACTAACGTAAAGTTACCATTATGCTTAGCCCTTACTCGAATTGTGGATCATGCAGAAATAGTCGGTTAATTAGTAACTGATATTGCAGTTCTAGTAAAGTGACTGACAGTAGCTTCTAAAAAAGCAACTGTGGAGGGTTAAAAGTGCATATGGCTTCGCAGATTTGTAGATTTGCGATTAAACAGTAATGGTCAAATTGGCTGTCACCAATACACAGATTCGAGGATGCTTGGTTGGCGTCTACGCAGTGGCCGCTGTCAACCAAGTGAGTCACACTTGAGCTGGAGATGGATTTTTCCACAATTCGATTTAACCAGGCAGGATGGTGCTCTCGCATCCGCCTGGATATTATATTGCTTCAGGCCTGGTGATAAATAATCGAAAGCGTGCGTTTGCCGGACTTAACGTCTTGAATGTTTATGACAAGATGTGGTTTGGTAGCCCCACCTGATGGACACAATACTACTGGGGTTGGGGTTAAGGGTTAGGGTTAGGAGTTAGGTTTAGAGGCTATGGTTAGGGTTAGAGGTTAGGCTTTATGATTGGGGGGTAGAGTTAGGGGATAGGACTAGGGATTAGCGCACCTATTTCTCATCCATTCAAACTACAACCGCACATTCCCAATAGCCTTTCTTTTGCATACAACTACTTGACCTCGTCGCCTGTGCATTCCCCGGTCCCGCCTGTAAAAAACCCCATTACTACCGTTCCCGTATTAGAGGTAACTGTGGTTTGCTTATCCCAGATGGGGCTCCCAAACCACAACCGACGATGTTGCATAAATATTATCGCTGGACTTAGACAAATTATTCCTTACAAAACTTCTCGGACTCGGCCTGAAGGTTATTATGGGCATTTCAGCTGAGATTCGTCAGTTTCAACGCAGCGGCTATCTGATATTCACAAACTGTCAAACCAGTCGGGGACATTTGACTGTTGCTGGAATTACCACACCCTCTGGTCACAATGAGAACTCCAGTATATACGCGTAAGTGCATGGGGAGCGATAAGTGTATCGACCGATAAACCGAACTTCCCACACCTGTTTTACGCAACGCAGCTAATACCGTTGCCAGAAGCAACATAAATCAATAAGTGATTATATTTCTCCCACTGGGATTTCCAGTAGGTTACGTGAAAAAACAGCCAAAAACAGTGGCACGAACAGAAAACATATCCAGGAAAGATGGAACACGCAAGATTACTTGAGTAAACTTCACGGTTTACCTCTTTGGGTGTAAAGGTACCTTCGAAGAAAAACCCTTTAATGTGCGGAAGGCCGTATAAAGTTATCAGCGACATCCGCCGAACATAAATCCCGCGGTATTGATTGTAAAATGAAGGCTATCTACTCACTCTACATATTCGCGTTTGGTATGAAGATCTTTGAAGTTTCATCATGCAGAACTTCATCAACAGCTAAGTTCGAATCTGCCCTTGTAGAACGTAAAGCGCAGGCACCTAAGGGAATTTTTCACCCACTAAATAGTCCGTAACAAAGTACCTTTCAATGAGGCATTGATATCGTAGCTCTTTGTTTTTCACTGTCGATTAATTGGTAGCGAGAAACTGTTTACCTCCTTCTCCCTGAATAAATACTTATTTGCGTTAACATGATTTACCCTCGCGTTGAGGTCATATAGCCTTCTTTAATTGAAACAGCGGTTTATTTACTTACTGCAGGAATTCACTCCAGCGCTAATGTCTGCTTTTCCTTAATACAATAAATGATCCTGATAAGGGAAGTGTCCCTCTCATCCACCGTGATTACGCATTGCAGATGTTCATGAGGAGAGATGTGATGCAGCGGTATGATCGGCGGTGATCTAACGCAAGTTTCCATGAATGCGCAGGTGGCCCAGTAGACCTATGCGGTGGCTGGATGTGCAGAGGAAATGCCGGCAGTTGAATTGGATGCGTTTGCTGTATGCTTATGCTCCAGGCACTGGTTCGTCAATCTCCATGTAATGTATACGCATGTGGCCTACCAGGCCTATGCGTGAGAGGCGAATGGGCGGGGACGGAGTGGGCAGAACAGTTCGGGGAGGCGTCACGTGTGGTTTCAGAGGTGACGTTGCTGGTGTTGGATGTGTTAAGTGATGAGGCGTTGATCGGGCTAGACATGGTGGGTGTGCGAGATGTACTAAGTGTTTCTATACGGCGGTGAATTTTACCGCCGTGGATACGCATGTGACCGAGCAGGCCCGTGTGGTAAGTGAATATGCGTGGGTAGTGTGGACAGCGAAGACGGATGCGGCGACTGTATGTGGGTGCGTCAGCCACTGGTTCGCAAGTAACTGATCAGGTCTATGGGTTAGGTAAATATGCGATCGCAATGAGGACAGGTATGGATTGTGTCCATATCGTTGGAGGTGGGGGTTTTGATGGCGATGCTAGTACATGACGGGACATCGAACGTCGCCCCATTAATGGGGGAGTCGGAGAGGTCGTGATGTTGCTGAGGGTGGTTGCTGTGATCGACGCAGGAGTTGGGGCAGGATGGATGATGCCGATGATGATCATCATCATCTACCGCAACATTTACCGCATTCTCACCTCCACCTGGACCCGATGTCCAGACAGAGTTAACAAGACCGGAGGCGGGGGGAGAGCGCAGGTGGATGGCACGATCGAGTGCGCACCTTGGCGCTCCACTCCACAGCCCCTGGTCAACAAGCTAAGCGAGCAGGTTATTGACCAATAACAATGGGGTCCTAGTGTGCGTGACTTCCGCCGGCAACTGCGTCTGCCTTCGCAACCCAGAAGTGTTGGCATTTGTTATGGTGCGCAATCCGATAGCGCCTGCCACAATGCAATATGGCCCCCGTGTCGGTCCAGCGCCTCTACCACGTGGCCGGTTTGGGGGGTGGGGACACATCACGTGAACCCACAGCAAAACACGCACAATTTTCCGGCCATCACGGCTGAAATAAACGCCGTAGACTGGGATAGGCACTCCCGTACACACCATAGGTTTGTGCCAGTGCACTTTATCCCTCAACGAGTGAGCGTCGGCACAGACGGTCATGGGTGTGAGGCATAAATTTCGTACGTGATCTGCAGGACAACGACTGGCTGTCGTCATGTGAGGATGCCTCGCTCTATCGCCTGAGAGGGATGATGTGACTGTAATAGGAAGGCGTAAGAACATATTTAAAGAGTTCAAATATTGAGAAAAGAATGGTTACTGGAAGGTTCGAATACCCTGGCAGATTTGGGAGTTCTTACCTCAGATGGTCACGCTTCGAGGTAAACAGCAAAAAGACAGTAGATTTCTTCCTTTTGCATACCTTGACAATCCAGATTTAATTTACGATGGTTGTAACCGAAACACTTTCGCTGCACCGATCTGTTCGGCTTTACGGCGACTGCTTCTATCAGCCACGCAAGTATAGCAGAGCAGGATATTCGCCGTTTGCAGGTAAAAAAAGTACAGTTGTGTTCAAATGGGCCGCAGACACCTTATATTCAGAACTTTTATAAGCCAATGGGGAGGTGGTCTGACACATAACTGTGGACGAAGGTTTTATGATAAGTAGGATACTAACCACATGATTTCGAACAAAAAGCCCATTTGCGGTTGAGTAAAGTTCATTTAAATTTAAACGCAGTCTAAGCAACGAAAATGATATACGCTCTGCAAAAACTGATAACTTCAACAAATCTGAAAACTCCAACACCGCACACTGCGTAACATTACATAACTTAACTTGTATTTTAACTAACACATTCTTATGCTCATAAAAACAGTAAAATAAAACTCAGAGTCTCCCTCAACTATATATCCCTGAAGTGTTAATGCCATGCGTAACATGATTGTCAGTTAACTGCGTAACGGTTGTTAAAGGCTTCGAAGCGATTTAAGGTGTTTCTGGTTGGCTGTCTAGTTTCTGAACTGCCTGAGATGTGGTTTAAGTGGTGAACACCCAAGGCTTGAAAATCAACGAAATAAAAGTCTTTTTATATAGTTATCTGTCAAGAGATTGGCCACTGACTAAGGTATTTGAGCTGATCAACAGATGTAGCCATCATCATAACAAACTCCCCCTGAAAGTGATGTTTGCTTTTTGGCACCAGCATAGACCGTTGAGACTCAAGGCGCCTCTGAAATGTCAGCAGGCAATTTTCTGTTCTCGATGTTCGCCGTTGCCTGTCCGGAAGCACCGTTTCTGTTGACTTTAATTCTCGAAACCTTCAAAATGTGGCAGTTCTTGAGAGCATTTACCAATGCCGAGAGGTCTCCAACGCCACGTTTCTGTGAACAGCGGTTAGAGTCGCATCCGCTGACTCAACCATGCAGTGAATCTAATCATCGGGGAAAGCAGAAGTCCAGAACGACGAATATTTTTCCAAATAGAGCAAATATTCCCATGTTACAATTGAAAAGTCAATTTGGCAAACGCGTGTTTTCGGTAACTCATCAAAAGGCCAAAACAGTTACATAGAAATTGAAATTATGCTAAGTTACAGGGCTGATTAATGATTCAGGGGCTAATAACATTCATCGTTCCCACGCCACTCGCATGGCGAGGCGTGCAATGGCGTGATCGGCGTGTCGTGGTCATTGGGTCAAGGGGGCGAGGGGGAGGGGACATAGGCTGTAAGTAATGTTTGTACGTCGGGTACGTTGGGGCGACGTTGGGGTCGGCGTTGGCCACGAAGACAGAGCGCCTGTGTCAGTCTTCTGATACAGGAGGGGTTTTCTCTGACGCCCTTTTCTTAAAATGGACATTTCTTAAGTGACTGCCCACATTTTGTCATGTCCCTGTCGTGCGGAAGGGCGTTCACAGCTCAGTTTAATGCAACTGCGTACAGCATTGCGTCTAACACTTCTCATGACGACAGAGAATTACAGAGGAAAGGCTACCAGCAAAGAAAAGAATAACTAAGGTAGGCCAGTGGTTAGAGGCGTGCACTTCTAACTAACAGGTCACGAGTCCAAGCCTCGGGTGGTCCACATTTCGGGATTGGGTATGACTGGCTGACGATGGCTAATAAGCCAGAAATGGCCATTCCAGTCTCCCTTGTCCTTGTAGGTAAAACTACTCTGCCTATGTTACGTACCGCTGTGCGGCTGTTGGCGGTGCCCGAAAGAGAGAGTCCCAAGGCACAACGTAACCAGTGAGTTCCTTAACACGATCGGCGAGCGTCCCTTTACCACTTATATGCATTTCATCGATAAAAATGTGTTTGAATTTATAACAGCAATAAAAGTCAGTGTGAAAATTCACGGAAAGGAGTTCATTTGGAGGCCAGCATCTTAACGTGACTGAAATACCTTCAGACTATGCCGCATGATAATTACAATTACAGCACTATTTAAACAATTTTTTCGAAACGAAAATATATTTCAGAATTTCGGTTGACGTATCATGAGATGGCGCATCAGCTGTGCATTTTTATGCCTCGCTGATGCTTATAAATGTCAACTGGTTTTCCCAGGAAATGCGTGAAAACTTCAATTAGGTTGACATACTTCACTTTATCACTGTCGTGTACAAAAGACTTTTGCAAAGTTTTTTAGTCACATGTAACCGACTGTTTACGAACAATTCGCACCTGCATAGTAAGCATGCTAATTTTACCGGACATAGTTGAGAATGTAACCTTTGCTAGAATGCTACTTTTAAAGGAGACAAGCGGATATCAGAAACTGTCCTTCATTAGGCATACATAGGAATCAGGGTCTGACGCTGGTGAACTTGCGAAAAACCGATCATTTGGCGAGGTACTTTTGAAATGATGCATTTTCTGAAAGTTATGCTTGCTACCGCCTTTAGGTATCATGCCCCAAGAGGTCTGTTCTCATATTAATCGACTTTATTCATTACGACGGTGATGATCACATTCAACAATTCCATAGACATAAAGGTGATTTATACTTCGCACGCGCCTTCTCATAAGCCAGATCGCTAACGTTCAGTTAAAATATTTTCGACTGAGAGTTGATACCGAACAGTGTATGGAACGACTTCAGGCTGTATTGAGTGCCTCTGTATAATCGTTCGGTCATGACTTAAACTGTCCCGTGCTATACAATGCGTGCTGCTTGAAAAGTTTTGTCAGTCAAGTCAAGCAGGTAAGAGTGCAGCATTGCCTCAGAATTTCTGCCCCCGTGGATTTTTCATACGTTGTCAAATGTCTTACCTAATAACTCATGCATACGTACCTAAAATTACTATTTCCTGTGGCAAGATTTTCATTAGTGCTTGCGAATACCCTTTTATGATGATTTGTGACTTCCATTTTGTTTACAAAGGCACGAGCTGAAAATCTGCCTTCATCTTGGACAGGACACGATAGCTCGACTGTCGTGAGCGAACATGTTCACCGTTAACTCCACAGCAGGGTGAAATCAGGGACGGTGACTTGCGCGTGAGTTAGTGTGATAGTGATAGTAGACTTGCGCCGCATCTACCGCATTCTCTCCTCTTCCCCCAGCTGAACCCGGTGTCCAGGAAGAGTTAAGAAGACCGGAGGCGGGAGAGAGCGCAGGTAGTTGGTACGACCAACACCTGCACTTGAGCATACCACCACACCTCCGGTCCACAACAAACATTTGACCAGAAGTAGAAGTGATCGCTGGAACAAGGGCTTTATTCGCCTGACGTTTCGGGTTCTCACTCGAACCCATCATCAGAGACAATGGCAGAAAAGGGTTTTTCTGCCAAACATTTAACTGTAATTTCAAACAACAACATAACTGGGGCGGCAGGGATCCCAGGTAATGCGGCGTGAGTCTGAAAATCGACATGACATCACGTCCCAAGGCTGATATTCGTCAATAACGCTTTTCGGACTTCGATCTAGCCCCATGCTGGTCCAACCCAACCACTGCGTGCCAATTTCAAGAGCAGAGGGACTAAACACACAAAACATGACAGAGCGATATTAATTAATCTTTTTCCACTGTGAAAATTATATGCAGCTGGTGGGTTATCACATGGACTACTAACTGAAATTCGGAAATGCGTTTTCAATGGGAAATGATTTCTAAGGCGTGGTTTTAGTACTGGCTACCATACAGCAGGACCCCAACATATTCCGATTACTACAGTATGTTCGCTTTTGATTGAGTTTATTTTCGGCCGCCAGCGTAAAACACGCGCAGGGACGAGTGACAACTTTAGGGAAAGATGTGGTTTAGTAGCCCCACCCGATGGTTACAATACTGTTGAGGTTGGGGTTAAGGATTAGGGTTAGGGGTCAGGGTTAGAGGTCAGGGTTAGAGGTTATGGTAAGGGTATAGGTTTGAGGGTTAGGTTTTAGGATTAGAGGTTATAGTTGTGACTTAGGGTTAGGGGTTAGCGCAACTATTTCTCAGCCATTCAAAGTACAACCGCGCATTACCAATAGCTTTTCTTTTGCATACAACTTCCTGACCTAGTCGTCTGTGCGTTCCTCGGCCCCATCTGTAAAAACCCCTATTACCACCAGCCCCGTATTAGAGGTGTCTGGAGTTCGCTTACTTTAGGTGGGGCTACACACCCACACCCGATCAACTTTGGTAGTATAGATGTTTCCGTCGGTTTTCTATGTCTCCCTAAATTTGAATATCTTTCGATAGAAAAATGCATGAAGAATATTCCTTTTTGCATTCGTTGGGTCAGACGTTGCATCTTCTATTTTTTACACGCAAAAGGGTACGTTCGATTTTTAAAAAATTTCAATGTGAGACTTAAAACCGCAAGCGCCTATTCATATAGCATCGCATCAGTAAGTTCATAAGGGGTAATTATGCAGTATGTCATATGGTCCTTATCCATTATGAAATTTATCGAAACCTATATGGTAACTTCTTATTAGCTTAGATAAGTGTTTGATTTTCCCTGCATGGGAAGTGTTCAACCTGAAGTTGTCAAAGTCTAAGCGCAACTGTCATTGCAGTCTGGGTTCAAAATTATCCCAGAGTTGCAAAAAAAAGTTCGATGCGAAAGGCAACACCTGTTTGAGAATGAAATTTTAAGAAGACGCAGTTCTTCGCCGAACGAGCGCAAAAAGTGCATTTTCGTGTCTTTTTTCCTTTAAATATACCCGAATTTACGGGGATGTCGAAAATTGTTGGATAAATTTTTTGCTACTAAATTGGCCTTTTTTGTCGAGTGTAGTTTACGCGGGCTATTGAAAAGAGGTTTACTCAAAAGCCAGCATCCTTAAGTGACTGAAGCGTTTTGGAATTATGTTGCAAGATAAGCAGTACTACAACCCCAACTAGTTAATACTTTTTAATAGGAAACATGTTTCAGAATTTCAGCCAACATTTCATGAGATATATCACCTACTTAGGTTATTTTAAGACCATCAAAGCCCGTACATCTACAGATTAGAATGTGGATTAGTTTATTCCCGCAAAACTCATCCATTGTAGAATGAAATAAAGTAGTAAGGTAGATTTGTTCCATCGATGCCGAGGCCCTCTGTATATGTTAGTACACATTTTGGCCGGGTGTTTGCGCATGCTACTTTTGTGAACGGCGAGCCTTCCATGAGAACATTGAAAACAAGTTGTTGCAACGGCCCAGGCGTTCAACGATCTGAGTTCAAACTATTTCCAGATCCCCTTAAAGACGGACTTGAAATTAGTGGTCTGTCAGCTATGGTCACTTGACGCACGCCTCTGTCGTTCACTCTATTATGCCAATAACTAGCCGAAGTGCTAACGCATCCTGACTATGTCTGTTTGTCCATACAGGTGAGTCTGTCTGTGAAAGTTATGTTGACAACCGAGCGACACCTAGGTGATCTGTGGACGCCATAAACTCAGTAGGTTTCCTTTTTTAGGAACATATCAGCGTCCGAAATATACACGTCTTGTAAACATACGTACATACATTGTCAAGTGCATTTTCAAGCGACGCTCTTTAGGGACAACATCTATAACGGCAATGTTCTCGAAGTTAGTCATTTGAGACGGAGCCTCGTCAACATTTTATGGAACGACCTTTTGGTCATTGAAAACTTCTTAATTTCTTTGTGTCAGCAAGGCTGATTCCCCGCTTCGCACAGGGAGAACAGTGGATGCACGGCACCGTTTGAACTAAGATACCATGGTTGAGAAGATGTCGCCGATAATTCGGCTACTGCAAATACCTTACGCGGCTGAATATATCGGGATTTCAGTGGACGCGTCAGCAGGCGAAATTAATTTCGCCGTTTATCTCAGTCCATAGTTTGTTTTATTTAAATTAAAATATTTTCTTCTGTACTATCGGACCTACTAGCGTGGGTCAAACTTAGATTAAGAAGAGACTGCCTTAACCTCTACCGTGTTATTCATACTGATTTTTTTAATGATTTCCCTTTCGCTTATTCTATTTGCCGGTGCATACATGATCAAAGGTCTGCGTGCTTATGGGTCGTATTTTGAACCGTCGATCTACAAATTCACAGTTTTAGCACTGCTTATGCTTTGTCGGCCTTTCAGAGCGAGCGTTTTGGTAGTCGTTTTAAGCCTGCGCTCTCCTCCTTCGACCTCTGATCATCCACCTGAAGATGCCTCATTAGGACGACTTTAGGGATTGTTTATTCTTCTTTTCCATCTACGCAGGTTGCCTTAGCACTCACATAACTCACGCATTCGTGCGAATCCCCGCGATCAGTGTTTATTGACTGTATTTAACGGGGTGTCTTATTTTGTCAGCAAATTTTGGTGAATTAACGATCAAGCACTGTGATAGTTAGTAACTAAACGCTATTTGATAGTCAGAAGGATGAACCCTCCAGACGTTTTTCCTGTTTCGACTGCCCCATATCGAGCATGTGAGGTCTATTTATGGTAATGATGTGACATTAAATCTGATAATAAACTTTTATGAAATGAATTAATTTGTCTCCGGCGTTTCGTTGCAGACCTTATGGCAACGGCTAGTTATCACGGCCATCAGCCCAGTTGGACAATAATATTCCTTTTTACGTGCAGATACGCGAGGCGATATTTTTGTCCACAGAATATTTCACCGCCGGATGCAGGCACTGACGATAAAGATATTTCCAGTCCGTCTAGTTTTCAACCAAAAGTGCAGGTTTATCTATCTGCGAAGAACATGCTTAGCTTCCTGCCGAGCCTAGTTGTAGTCTCAACGGGTTTTTTGCGGCTTTAGATTTTACCTTACCGTAGCCTCGATCAAGGTCTTGCTGGCCTACTTTTCGGATTCTGATCGCTGTAGGGATCTGTGGGGAGGATCTTGTTTGTGATACAGTGATGGGACATTTTAAATGCATGTGTGAAAACGGCATCACTTCCTGCTCGCATTCGTGCAAACTTAAATTGGTATTAGGTGGTCTCACTTCAAAAAAATGTCAGATTGGAGTGGGAACTGTGCTTTTTTTATCGTGGGGACCGCAGTCACAATCTAGGTTACGGGAAATTCTCATCCCATCCTGCTTTGTAGCCAGCAGTCACATAGCGGCCGGGATTGTCCGCAAGAAGGAATACCGCCAAAAATACAAGAAACTGAGGTGGCCATTTCTGGCCTATTAAACGTCGTCAGCCGGTCATACACAGTCCCAAGTCTGGATTACCCGGGATTCGAACCAGGAGTCATCTATCACCTAGCGTTTTTAAGCCTAACCTTCCAGTATTATGTCACGCCTTCGTGCTGCCTTCGGTTGCAACTGTGAGTATTCAGAAACATGGACAGTATAACAGCTGACAGGGCAACGGGCCCGTGACTTAATGGTAGATTTTAATGAATAATACAGTATGGATCGAACTCTTGGTTATTCAGACCTGCGGTTTGGCTGCTGACGACTAATAAACCGGAAGCGGTTATCGCAAACTCCCCTACTTATCTTTTTTGACGCTCCTAGCCGTTCATACTGCCCGGAAACCACCATATGCCGCCTATACTTTTGTGGTCAACGATGGTTTACACGAAAGTTGTCAAAAATGCTTGATGGTGGAAGCGTTTCCCGAATATTTTTACAGCTAAGTATTTAACTAAGTTCGTGACTGCTCCATAAGTCAATAGAGAGTACTTATACCACCGAAAATCTTGGTTCTGACTGAATCAGGAATAATAAGACAAAAACTCGGGCGTATGCGAACAAGCGTTTACCGATTCGCTAGCTTCCTGATATATACCCGAAAAAATTCTAGGCATTCTACACTCCGCCGTCCGTATTCTGTTCGATTTTATAGCCACTTCGTCTTTTTCATGACCAACTGGCCGACAAACTTAGCAAACCTCTGTTAGACCTTGGGGACTTTCCCCCTTCACAAAAGTATCTACAAAACGTCCGTGGTTTTTATTGTTTAGTCCACTCGCTCCCAGGGAATTTCCGGCGCATACGAGACGCACTTTTTACCTCCGCCCGTGCAGGTAGATAGAGTCTGGCGGCGCAGTTAACAATTGAAAAACCGTTGTGCACTTTATGATAGAAATCTGAGCGGTTATGTGATTTATATACACAGACGTCCCTGGGAAAAGTCGACATATGTCAATCGAGACGGACGACTGGCTTGATTTAAATGAGCCCCCTTGGGTGTGCGTCAAATGGCGTAAAAAATCACAGGACATATGGATACACCAACCCGAAACTACGAGAGCACACAGTTGCAAAGTAATCCGAACGTCGAAGTCGCATTTGAAGTAAATCATTTTGACAGAAATGGGAAGACGCCTTATTTTCTAAGTGGAAGTCTCCGGTCTGACGAGGTACAGATGCGCGTTGTGACGCTATTAATGGTGGTGGTGGTGTTGGTGGTGGTGATGATGGTCACTCACTCAAGATAAAATAGACTATAAAGGGTGTCCGCAGCAATTGCTTTGCATACCGTCTGCAAGCATAGTAGAAGCCGCTTACAAAGCCGCAACCCCCGTCCACCCGACAGACCGCTAGGCTGACTCGACTCACTCTGACAACCTGAAATTTCAGTTCCCTTCAGGATAATCCGCTAAGCAACCGACAGGAAAAGACAACAGCTCTGGTTACTCGTGAACTGACTCACTACATGGCAGACCTCGCGAGCTTCAACAAGGCCCGATTCTCCGACTCCATCTTCTGCCTTTCGATCCAACGGAAGATGAAATGAATGGGCCTTCATTTGCGTCAAACGTCCTCGTATGGTGGTCTGACCAGTGTGACGCACTAGGGACCAACGCAGAGGGTGTTGTAAAACACTGAACAGACCACTGCTTTGTCGCTCCCAGGATAAAGCTTCAAATAGAACCCGAGAGGCCACCCCACATTTCCAAGCTGCGTTGGGCCATTCGGGTTTTGCATGGCCTCATCCGGCCATGTGTGCGTCTATGAGAATTCTCGGTAAAACACAAAGGCGCCTCGGTTCATCTTCACAGAGAGACCCTCTATATGGATCCACTCCACTCAATTCGCACAAGCGACACCCCTCAGCAACATACCACACCTCTCTCCTGCAGCGTATGCAGCAGTTAGGTTTTTTATTGAAATGATTTCTTGGGTGAGGTTGTTATATTTAGTATCGTGTAACATAATCTCAAGATATTTCAACCACGACAGGATAGCAGTTTACGCATGAGCTTATTTACGATCATTTGAAGAATCGTACTCGGTACAAAATAACTTCATTCGTAGTGTAATTTTTTCCACTAATCCAAATAAACTTTATCGACATCATATACAAATTCATAGATTTTTTGGCAGATACTGAAGACTTCATATTGACCCACCTGTAGAAAACTCGGGGCCTTGGTGGGATTCGAACCCATGACAGCAAGGATGAGGCTTCAGTATAGCCAACGCTCTAGCCACCTGAGCTACGAGCTTCGGCCAAAAGACGCGAGTTTAATCAAAATTGAGTCAAGTTACCCGTCCGCCCTTCTGTAACGTCTGGAATCCACCAAATCTGATAGAGTAATCTGACTGCCCGAGCAGGATTTCCTCAGTAATCCACCTTGCTGTCGTGGGTCAGAATCCAACCGAGACGCCCAGATTTTCGCAGTTGGGTCAATATGAATTATCCAAAGCCTGCCAAAACATCTATGAATTACGTAAACTTGGTAGTCACCTGATGGATTCTAGGTTAATTACTTAAGAAATCCTGTTTGGGCAGTCAACTTACTGTATCAGATCTTGCGGATTCCAGACGCTGCAGTAGGTTGAGCTGATAGAGATTGACCCAAGTATGAATAAACTCCTGCCGTCCGGCTGGGCTTCGTAGCTCAAGTGGTTAGACCGTTGGCTGTACTAAAGCCTTTCTCTTTCTGTCGTTCGGTTTTCTAATTTTCAAATAATTTGGAGCCTGGTCAGTCGTTGCATTAGCGCTAAGTGATTTCAGTCTACAAGGTCATGCGTTCCGCGTTCTCACTTTAGCAAAAAAACCAATGGAGTCTGTAAAATTGTGTAATGAATGTGGACCATTTTCTGCATTTCATGAGGAGAACAAGGTAAATGGACAGGTACGATGTTAGGTGAATCTCATAATAAGAAGCTTTTGAAAACCTGAGTATAGTCCTTTTTCGAGTATAAAATATGACTATGTCGTAATTCTCTATAAAACTGCTCAAACTAATCATATTTTTGTTCATGGCTTCCATAAGATATATTTAAATTTGCAAGACCATCGAAAATCCGTGAGAAAAATGCATGTTACTTAAGCGATCATTTTTTTACCGAGTACGGTTTCTACAGGAGATTGAAAAGCAATCTATTCAAAAGCTGACACCCTGCCGAGTCCGAAATATTATAGGTTTATGCTGCAAGTTAATCAGAATAACAACCTCGCTTAGTAATCCTTCCTAATCGAAATCGCATTTCAGAAGTTCAGCCAACATCTCCAGAGATCGGTCATTCACCATACGATAATTTCCACGTCAATTGCAAAATTTTATGAGTCCTATACGACTTCTGTTTAATGTTGTAGATAAGTGTACAATTTTCCTTACGCGGAATGTATACAGGGTGTAGTTTCCAAACTCTCAGCACTACTGTTTCCACTCACTGGGTTCCATATCTGTTTTTTCATCAATGTCGTTTTCGAAGTATACAACGTGGTTTACATTGCCACATGTTATGAGTCCTTCACGGCGCATGCTTAATAACGCAGATAAATATAGGATTTTTACCGATACAAGCGAAGATATGCGTTCCAGGAACCAGTTGATAAGATGTAGATGAGATTGTCAGGAGAATAAAGCCCTTGTTCCTGTGATAGCATTTAGTTCTTATCATACAAAATTTTTCTTACATGAAAGACATGCAAGGTGGAGTTTTGAAGCTCTAAGCACAAGTGAAACTGTGGATCGGGTTCAAACTATTCAGGAATTGAAAAGGTTTTTTGGGGGTTTAAAAATATCATCCCATGTAAAGACTTCGAAGAAGACGTAATTTACTGTTTAAGAAGGGACGTTTTTATTTATTTTCTAAAGGGTATGCTTGAATCTATAACGGCGTTGAAAACCGGTGGAAAAGTTATGATATTTCATTAATAAGTTATATTAAGTGGGGTTTTTCGCATGCGGTTGGAAAGAGATTCATTAAAAAGCCGACGTGTAGATCGGTAATACAATTCCACCTGAGTGCTCCAATGTTATAGAAAACCTTATTCAGAAGTTCGGCTAACATTTAATGGGATAGACCGGCTGTCTTATGCGATCCAGTTTACCAAAACGGTATAGCGGTCGAAACGCCCCACGTAAGGGCCTGCACATATAGTGCACATAAAGTATCGTGGCCCGGTCTATGACGTGCTGCGTAGGTCGTATACGGTACATGTGGATGGGCTGTTCAGCATCTGAGGCCATTGAGTCCAATCTCCCCACAAGTTGCTTGCCAGGCTCGAACAGTCAACCGATGTATGACAGCGGGAAATGTGGGGCAAAGAGTGGAAGACGCATCCCCACGACCTTACTGCGATCAGTCTGACGCGAATGAACTTATAGCGACACTAACGATCGGGGATTAGAAGACTATCAACCGGCATGATAAATCGGCTCTTCTCCAGAACGAGAATCCGGCTTCAGTGGTCCCTTTCTAATGTAGCCTTTATGGCACGCTCATGCATCTGAAATCCAAATTTCCCTTACGAGACTCATGCGAGACCGTATGTGGCACACGTGGATGGACTTGCTGGCTTTTTTTGCTCAAGTCCGCGTCATTATAAATTAATTCAGGTACAAAAAGAAGACGAGAAGGCACGATAACTGGGATGGGATATTTATTGGCCCTAGCTTTCGAACTCGAACTGGAGTTCATCATCAGAGACTGCTGGAGTTCAGCAACGTGGGAGCATTTATATCGTCGTGCTGCGATTGGGAGGGACTACGTCCGTGGCTAGATCTGATTTGTGCTGCCCGGCCCACAATGGTCCTTGCCACTACACAGGCCAAACTGGACGACGTATGCTTCAGCACAAACGGGCCGACCAAACGGAGAGGCGACCCACTATCTCATGTTGCCACTCACAGGCTGGAGGAAAGCCATGAGTTCGACTTCGCCAGCACGCGGATATTGGCGCGAGCCGGCAACAAGACGGAGCGAGAACTGTTGGAGGCGTGGGTTTCGAACGCCAACTCTATCAATAGACACGTTGATTTGCCTGCGTGTTATCGCGCACTCCGCCCACACAGCCAGGTGGCGTAGCTCACATCGTCGCGAAGTACAAACGGCGTCACCACGCCGGGGGACCATTGTGGGCCAGGCAGCACAAATCAGACCTAGCCACGGACGTAGTCCCCACCCCTCACGGCACAACGATATATATGTTCACACGTTGCTGCACTCGAACAGTCCCTGATGATGAACTCCAGTTCGAGTTCGAAAGCAAAGATGAATAAATCTACTTTCCCAGTTATCGAGCCTTCGTCTTCTGTTAAACGAGGACCTGGGATGCGCATATTCTCTTCCATTTGTAATTCAGGTATAATCCACTAGTGCCGGGTCCATCTCGTTGAGTACCAGCAAACACCGCCGTTTGCGACAGTCAGACCGTGAATAAACGTCGTCTCGTTGGGGACATTCGAAGAACAGTAGTCTGTCAACACTGCCTTCTCGCCCTACATGGATTATTCTACTATTCATAGCACCTATCTTTATTGCTAACTTCCGGGTCCTGTCGTTCGAGGATTATAACTGGTGAGGCTTGCTGAAAGAAGACAATATCACAAAGCTATTTTGCAAAACATAGAAATGCTTGCCCCGACTGCAATAAATCATAGGCTTCCAATTAACCTGCTATTTTGTTAATTTTACAAAAGAAGAAATCACTGATCATTCATGACTTCGGGTGGAATTTTAACGCTGTTCTTCGGGTTAGCGTAAAAGGTCACTTTCCTGCCCTTGCAGAGCAACAAACGTAACGCTTTGACCAATAGCAGACGCCGGACAAGGTGAAAAGAAATGGGGCGTTCTTTGTCCTCATCCCCTGTTGACGCCGACCTTAGTTGGAACGAGTGAAAACGGTCGCCATCCTAGGCAAGTAAGCCTCCTCTATCCCCATTGGATGGTCTCAAGGTCAGTTACATTCTGTCAGAATTAACGGCGTCCTTGAGAATTGTCAACCTTGGCACCGGCAGATCCACTGGGAATTAGGCTTTCTGAGCTTCAACGACGAGTGCTTTCCGGCTGTTCAAATCTCCTGCTTCATATACTTTGTTATTAATGAAAAATGATGTGATCGTCGAAATAAGAATTTGTTTTCACGGGAACTCTTGCCTACGCACGAAGCTAACTTCTGTGCTTACAGCTAGCACGGGTAACAGTTGCACAAGGGCAGGGGTAATTACAGGATACGCGTCTCACAGTTGAGAGCCGCAGATGTTTATAACTGTTGCATCACCGGTTTGATTGGCCACATTCAGACTGGTGTTTAATGAAATTTTTACATTGGTTTTTATGACTACTCCGATAACTGTTACAGTCTACACAGTCGACCCTCGGAACGGTGTTGACCCTATGCACCCGCCTAGTGACTGCTGGCTCCCCCAGGCAAAGTCTGAACGCCAAATAACGATGAGGAAGGTCACTGTGCGTGTTGCTTGACTACGATCCGGTGCGGCTCGCAGCCCATGCATAAGTCACCTCCAGCAAGAATTGTGGCAACACTCAGTCTTAAGTTATGACTGAGTCTCTTCCATAGAACCAAAAATTGATAATTGGCGTGAATCTTCCTCAGTGAATTTATACGTGTCCACACTGAGCTTCATGCTTGCTCGACAAGGTTTCTTTACCCGCAACCGCTACGTGTCTGGCAAACATCTGGTGCTTTTATCTGCTTCATCAGCGGTTATTTTAGCCCCATAGCCTGGTGCGGGCTCGTTTTCTGCGGCCTCTTTGCAGTGCCGATTTGCTGTAGTGTGTGAAGGTGGTTAATGACTTCAAAGACCTTCTTGACTTGTCACAAATCCCATTTTTGCGTACACCGACTTGAACATGTTTGTTACCTCTGCGTGACTGTCAGTGATATCTGCAACTTACAGACAGAGCGCTCTCATGCAGTCGAGTTTATTGCCGGTCGGGTGGTTTCTACGGCAGTTCCTCTCTTGCGCGCTGCATGCTGCCTCTCTAAATGTCTCTATTTTTAAGCCACCGATGACCTTACGATGGACAGGGACTTTAAGAACCACCGATTACCCGTTCTCTTGTTCTTCATTTGTGACTTATATGCTGACGTCGATGTCTCGGCACATTTTCCTCACTATAAACAATCTGACGGGCTTTAAGCTATCGCGGTGGGCTCAAAGCCGTGGCTTGGAAGGCTGCCAACTGAAGGGATGATTAGGACCTCGCAGGTAGCAAAGTGTATGTTTGTGTGGAGAGTCGGACTAAGTCAGGCTGCGGTGGATACTTCCTAGTGTGGCCTTCTTGGCACTCTCACTCCGTGGGGTCAGAGCCGAATAATGGCGACACGCTTAAGGGCGGCATCAACCGCGCCAGCAATCTACACCCTCTTCCACCTCCGGTATTCTGGACTATGTTTTGATAGTGGGCACAGGTAAGGGAAGGGTAGAGTGCAGTAGATGCTGCGCAAGTCCACTAACACAGTAAACTAATCCACGCGCAAGCCACAGTCCCTCTGCTGTGGACCACACGATGGACACCGTCGAAATCGGCAAGCGAACTGTCGTATGTCGGGAAAGAGGGTTTTACACTGACCAAAAGGGTGATTGCCTGCACACCACGTTCCAATCGTCAGTTTGTGGCTCCAGGGCGTCAGTAATTCTGATTTCTTTAAGACTTCAGACATCGGAGAATCGATGTGCCTATTTGTAGAAAGCTGCGTCAAGTGTGGAGTATGCCCTGGGACAGTGTTTCAGGGATTAAATCATATTTTGACTCTCTCTTCTCTAGACACTGTTTGGCAGCCTCGACAATTGAATCTTGAGCAAAAGATATAAGATGATGTGGTAAGGGGCGCTCACCGATCGTTCTTACGGAACTCACTCGTTCCGTTGTGTCTTACGGACTCTCTCTCGAGCCCATCCAGTAGCCACACAGCGGCGCATAATATAGGCAGTGTGTTATTGTCGACAAAGACAAGGGAGACTGGAATGAGCATTTTTGGCTTATTAGCCGTCGTCAGCCAGTCATATCCCACCCCGAAGTGTGGAACACCCGAGGCTCGAACTCGGGACCTGTTAGTTAGAAGTCAACGCCTCTAACCGACAGGACAACGAGACCGTTGCCCTATCCGTTTTCGATCGGGAATATACAATGGTAGATGGCGCTCACCGATCGTTCTTACGGAACTCACACGTTCCGTTGTGCCTTGCGGGCTCTCTCTCTCTCTTGAGCCCAACCAGAAGCCGCACAGGGACGCGTGATATAGGCAGAAGGGTTATTACCGACAAAGACAAGGGAGACATTTCTGGCTTATCAGCCGTCGTCATTCTGCCATTCTGCCTATATCATGCGCCGCTCTGCGGCTGCTGGCTGAGCTCGAAAGAGCCCGTAAGGCACAACGGAACGAGTGACTTCCGTAAGAACGATCGGTGAGTACCCCTACCGTTGTATATTCTCGATCGAAAACGGACAGGGCAACGGGCTCGTGGCCCAGTGGTAAGAGGCGTGGACTTCTAACTAACAGGTCGCGAGTTCGAGCTTTGGGTGTGCCACACTTCGGGGTTGGGTATGACCGGCTGACGACAGCTAATAAGCCAGAAACGGCCATTCCAGTCTCCTTTGTCTTTGTCAGATATGCCATTCTGCCTATAGGATTATATATCGAAAGGCGCTCCCATCTCTCCGAGCAGCCGGCTTGCCTGTTTTTATTATTTTTAGTAATTGTGAGTATGATTTGTTCTAGCTGTTACAAGCCGAGAAAGTTACAGAACTTTAGATGAACTGGGTACCTCTTAATCAGTAGTTGACAAACCCTAACCGAATAGGTAAGTAGATGCCGGGGAATCGGTGCATTTTTTCCTTCATAATATGGCTTTTCAATTACGGTGCTGGATTGATTGCTCTGCTTCTCCAACTAAGTCATTTTCCACGATTTGTAGATTTTTAGCCTTGCATGATTAGACATCGGTTGCAAAGTCCACTGATCATTCAGATTACCAGGTAAACCTCGAGTGTTTGCTGACACGTGCAGTCATTCAGTTTACTTTTATGGAAAAATCTGACCACCCGATTTTTTGAAGAACAGTCTCTGATTTGCCTCATTAAGTGTCGACAGAAATTATCAAATGTGTTTTGGAGTAGGAAGGATTACCTAGGTGTGGCTGCGATATATCCTAAAATGTAACATATGTACATATGCTCTTAAAAGCTTTTTAAAGTTCCAAGCAATTTTGAACCCGACCCGTAATTACACTTGTGCTTAAGATTTTCAAACTACATGCTGTATGCTTCTGCATAAATAAAACCATCGATTTCTCTACGGTCCTAAGAAGTGGTTATACAGGGTTCAAAAACTTTTATAGTGGATGCAGACCATGTTGTATAAAAAGCGTTAATAAACAGGCAGATACGATGCTCTGTGGGTGGACAACTTTCGATCTTGAAAAATCCCATGATTGCAAACATTTAAATCGAAAGACGCGAATTCTTTGTGAAAACAACTTGAAGAAGGCTTAGGTTACTAAAATATAAGTACACTCATTGACATTGTGCATACTTTCTACACAATTTGCTTGAACTGATAAAGGAGTCAAATTCATCGCGAAAATATTATACTACTTAGGTGATCGTCTCTAACCGAATGCGGTTTTTGCAGGCCGCCGGAAAGAAACTCATTCAAAAACCGGCATCTTGGCGTGGCTGAAATATTCTGGAAGTATGCTGCCCGATAAATCCATTTTGCGATCCTACCTGGATAATCCTTACGGGATCTCAGTTAACACGTCATGAGATAAGCCCATTTTTGCTTAGGCTGATGTGAAGACCCAACTGGCTCTTCAGTGAAGTTTCGAACTCAGTTTATCCGCCTATGTGACTTATGATTGACCTGCACTGAAACACATATCCCGCCGCCTTGTTGGTCCAGTCGCGAGCGCTTTTGCATTTCACTATGCCAGCGTTTAATCTATTTTATTGTAAAGTACAGACCTAGAGGTCATGCCCAGTCATCGAAACTGACCCTCAGAAGACAGCAGCGATGATTTGGACTCACAGAAAACCCGGCGCTAGTCGGCGGTCAGTGAGCCAAAAAACATTTCTCCTTTTTACAACTCCTCTGTATGCCAGGTCTACCGCAATTAGTGTCCTAAATAATAAAAATTTCCCTCTGTGTCACCTGGATGTCGTTTTGTCGACGAGACTTCTTTCTTTCTCACACATGGGGTGGAATTTGCTGTCCGTGGCGTGTGGCGCGGACGACAAAATGCAGACAGCTCACGTGATGAATTTATTTTTACAGACAACCGTTTAAGTCGATTTGACTGATTATTAGTGCAGCGAGATAAAATTGGGAATATTTTCCAGTTAAAGAAAACAGCAAGCTTCGAAACAGGAGTCTCATATATGCTCACTGACCAGGCCAATTTTACATCGGTCGGCAACCTGAAAAGTTGTCAACAATTTTCCTGGACTTATGGCGCATTTCCGGCACATTATTTCCCAAAGTGATTAAATCTGCTTCCAGCCACAGTCCGGGGCTTAGCGATCGCCAAAAAATATCCTGACGACTGTACGACGGTGGTTACCCCATATTTATACCATACATTCCTTTTTTGGGACTAAAGGTTCTCTGGGACAAATGAAACGACGGTCGTTTGTCGAAGCCCACTTAGACGGGAGGGCATTTTCGCCATAAGCAAAGAAAAGGGAGCTCTCCTATTATGGAGGTTAGGTTTGTTTAACTGAAGGGGAGGGGGTTTCTAGCCGAATGTTTTATCCGTCTTTCACAGTCCTCTCGTGTAAGTGTTCTAACCAATAACTTTGGCGTATGCTCATAATTACGTCCTGCTAACTGATCAATGCACTCGCGTGTAGTGGGAAAACAGTGATTGCCTGTTTAACCACAGTGTATTGAAGAGTTAAATTTGACACCTGGTCGATAGGTCGATTGTTTCCTGTGGACAACAAACAACCTTTTTTAGCTATACAGTAGATGTGCTAACTCATGAAATTTCAACTAAAATTTCGAAATACGTTTTCGTTTCGAAAAGATAAATTAAGTAGTGTTGTAAAACTAATCATGATGCAGCATAAATCTATAATGATCCAGTTACCTCAGGGTGTCGGCTTTGTAAAGAACTTATTTTCGGCTGCATGCAATATCTATACTCTGCAAAAAATGGCTACTTAAGTAGCAGCCAATGTTCTCATTGATCTTCGATGCCTTTGGAAATTCAATTATATTCATGGAAAACATGCATGAAAATATTCATTCTTTTACTTATTCGGTAGAAAATCACGTTTTCTTCCAATTTCATACTCAAAAGAAGAGTATAATTCGAATAATTTTGAACCTGACCTGCTGTTACACTTGCATTCAGGGCTTCAAAACTACAAGCTGTATATTTTCCGTGCACCGAAAACCATGCATTTCTCTACGGTATTAAGAGGAGACCATATGAGGTTCATAAAATCAAGCAGCGGATTTCAGCAATATTGTTAATTTTACAAGCCACATTCGTCAATGCAGATACATGACGTTTCATGAACGGCCATTTAACGGTATTAAAAAATCTTACAGTTAGAAACTTTTTTAAAAACCGAATTATACTCTTCTTTTGAGTATGAAATTGGAAGAAGACGTGATTTTCTACCGAATAAGTAAAAGAATGAATATTTTCATGCATGTTTTCCATGAATACAATTGAAATTGCAAGGTCATCGAAAATCAATGAGAAAATCGGCTGCTACTTAAGTAGTCATTTTTTGCAGAGTATAGATCTTGCGTGCAGCCAAAAATAACATCTTTCGAAAGCCGACAGCCTAAGGTAACTGGATCATTATAGATTTATGCTGCATCGTTATTAGTTTTACAACACTACTTAATTTATCTTTTCGAAACGAGAACGAATTTCGAAATTTTAGTTGAAATTTCACGAGTTAGCCCATCTACTGTAGTTGCAATAGCAAATTATTCACTTTTACAACTGATCCGTAGTCTACCATTGAGTGCTAGCTCGTATAGCACTCTCAAAAGAACACTGTTTCGTCACAAATTCTTGTCGGCCGTCTCGATTTCGCGAATCCTGGAACAACAATAAAACTCAATTTACTGACCTTGTAATTGTAACTGTTTTTTTTTGCTGCTTGAGTTAGAAGGAAATCACTGAATGAGACCTGGAACTTCCTAGTGAGTGGAGCTAGAGATCTCTCGGGGAAATGACCGGGAAATTCAATATCCTAATTACGAACAGCTTTGTAATCAAAAAAGTGAACTGATTGTATGCCACAAAAAACAGGCATCCCGAGAAATATAATTTGAAGATGAAATTCTTTGGGAAACAGTAACCGTTATTATGTAAATATTCGAGACTGGTTTTCCAACTCGTTTTCAGGCAACGGACATGCAAAAACAGTTGACTTCTTGACCGAGTCTGACAAAGGATTCTATGATTGGTAAAAGTCATCTTCTCGAGATTGGTTGAGTCATCTTGAACCTGTCCTTAATAATTTGTATGTGGCATCTAGATCGATATGCCGGTTTATGCATGCCTCATCTGAGTGCATTGCCTCCAGGAATTTGCGGCCTTCCCTTATTGCGCAGGCGCCAACAATGCGAGTATTTTCCCATCCAAATTTGTGTCCAATGTCCAGTATGTGCATGGCCACCTGCGATAGATGGTCGCGTCCCTTTACCGCTAACTGATGTTCGTGTGTGCGGGTTGAGGCAGATTTCCCAGTTTGGCCACAATAGACGGCATCGCAACTAGAACGTGTGATGTTGTTGACAACACCGTTTCATTCGAGGTAACCAACCCAGTCCTTAGAATGTACAAGCTGTGTGCGTAAGGTAGTTGCCGGCTGTTGTGCTACGTGTATCTGGTATTTTGTGAATTGTCTTTCGACTAGTTCAGATACATTTCTCACGTATAGGAGAGTCCGCCAGGTGGTTGGTTTTGATACTCGAGCGGCCGGAGCATTGGAAATACCTTTTCCTTTGAATTGCTGGTGCCTCATGCGTTGACGTATAAAGTCATGCGGACACCCATTTTGGGAGAATAGTTTGCTCAATAACTTGTTTCATCAGAGCAGTGACTTTTAACTCTATTCAGAAGGCTGTAGACTGTACTCCGTTTGTGAGAGACAGGATGGTTACTCTCAAAGTGTAGGATGACCGCTGAATGCGCTTCTTTGCGATAAACTGACGTCTAAAGTGATCCATCGGTTTTTCGACGTACATTTCCCAAAGAACCCATCATCTTCAAAATATTTATATATATGGATGAATATTCGAGGTGCAAATATATAAGCGTGTTTGTAATCGCCATTTCCATCATCAGAGCGATTCGCCGGCTTTTCCGACTGACCATGATTTGCTCAACCCTGACACCTGCCTCGTATTATAACCGTGCTCGACATACGTACTTGGGCCCGCCTGTTAGTTGGCTCTGGCGTCTCCCATGTCGACTGTTGGTGGGCTCGCGTGAATTATGTTCCCTTCGCGGCCGTCGTGATTGCTATTTCGTCTATCGGCTTTTTGACCTCCCCCTCGTCAGACGGCGGACTGGTCAATTGTTTTTGCTCAAGCGTGGTGCCTTACGCCTCTCGGGCGCGTCGATGAGACAGTGTGCCACACCGGTCGCGTGACCGCCGGTTGGCGTCTCCTCTCTCAGCGGGCGTCGATTATCGGCCCCGCGTGGCTTTTTTGCCCGTCCTATTGGCCCTGTATGAACTGACTCGAACCTTGTGCGAAGCACCTGGTAGGCGGGATGTAGGCCTATGGCTCTATTAATTGTGCTAGTCAAGGATCCATTTTCCAGCATCAGTCCTACCATCTTATCATCGGCTCGACCGATCACACTCGCTTTCTCAAAGGCGAAACTGTGGCTCAGCTGTTGTGTGTGGTCATAGGCTAGGGACAGCTTATCCTTGGGGTTGCTTGAAAGTTGTCCATGCAACCTTGTGCCGAGGCGTTTGCTAGATTCACCGACATACCTTGCATGACAATCTCGACACGGTATGTTGTAGACAATCGCTGATTCCTTTGCCACCGTTAAACGGGCCTTCGCGCCGCATGATCTGCAGTTTAATTGCTGACGCAGATTTATGAGCCACACCAATCCCGAAATCTTTCACACTTCATGATGTCGCCTCTGAAATGTCCTTCATATAGAAGATTGGGAGTCGGGACTTTGGCTTTTTCTCGATCGACCGTTCAGAGTGGAACCTCTAGAGACACTTGTCTACGAAGGCCCTCGGATAACCATTAGTCTAAGATAGGGGCCGCAAGTGCTTTACTCCCTCCTTCATTCCATTTTCGTTGGTACAGTGTGCTTGGGAGCGTTGAAAGAGGGTTCTAACACAGCTAAGTTCGAGACCGACGGGCTGGTCGCTTTTGAAATGAAAGATGCACCTAGTGTTGGTTGCCTTACGGTAGACCGTTGTCCTTATCTTCCCCTCTGCCAGTTTCGTAACTTGTACGACAGGGCAAATCAACTGGCTGTTGTTTGATGGGGAAACGAGCAGACACCAACTTTCAATCGATTGCAAGGATGGGCTTTCCCAGGTCTCTGGCCACATATAAGAGCAGAATCAGTTTCGTCTTTGAGAAAGCGAAGGTGGTCGGTCGAGCCACGGCAAAGTGAGCCAGATCTCTCCCGCCTCGAATCAGAGCATGATCGATAGCAGCAGTCAAGCTGAAAATGAGCAAACCTGTCTCCTTTTCTCCTGCCAACGAAACGCCTTCAGGAAGCGTGTTTCCATTCACTTTTACCGGTCAGGGAAAGCCTCCGGATGACTTCCGATGCATTGGTGATTTTTTTATCAGCCATCCAGAGCGAACTAATTTGTTAACCTGGTCACGCCTATCATGTGTCGTCCTACGGTTTTGCTATCGTCCATGATCGTGTACTCTTCGTTTAACCTACGTACGTGAAAGCGTGTGAGAATTCTATTATGTTCTAAACCAGACATTTACGGTGTGACATAAGTAATGTAGGGTAGGGGGTTTGCGACTTAGTCCCTGTTATATTGTCTTTTCTGCCCTCCACAAGTTCTCAGGAGAAGTTCAGATTCTGCTCAACTGTCTGAGTTTCAGTTGGCAATCTGCTGTTAGTCGATCCAGTCACTCTCTCATCTACTAAAGTTTACCAGTGAAATAAGGGAGAAACTCGAAGATACTTTATGAATGTACTACTCCAGTAAACATATTACTGATTTGAACCGCTGCCTTGTGATGACTACCATAGACGGAGATAACGCATCTCAGAGGCAACTGTCTGATCTACGGCTCCGTGCGGGATTTATCTATCTTGCCCAATGCCTAATCCAGGTCTGTTTCTCCTGGGCGGGCATTATCTACACTTCTAAAGTATAAAGCCGTATGTTATTACCGACAAAAACAAGGGAGACTGAAAGCCATCGTAAGCCGGTCATACCCAACCCCGAGGTGTGGAACACCCGAGGCTCGAACTCGCGACCTGCTAGTTAGAAGTCCAAGCCTCTAACCACTGGGCCACGAGTCCGTTGCCCTGTCGATTTCGACCGGGAATATACAATGGTAGGGGGCGCCCACCGATCGTTCTTACGGAACTCACTCGTTCTGTTGTGCCTTACGGGCTCTTTCTCGAGCCCAACCAGCAGCCGCACAGCGGCGCATGATATAGGCAGTATGTTATTACCGACATACCGACATATCATGCGCCGCTGTGCGGCTGCTGGTTGGGCTCGAGAAAGAGCCCGTAAGGCACAACAGAACGAGTGAGTTCCGTAATAACGATCGGTGAGCGCCCCCTACCAAAGAATAAAGTCTCCAGAAAACAAGTGTCGGCTTTGATGAAGCCTACGAAAACACAGCCCAAGTCCGTGCAACGCATGTGAATAACGTGAATGAATGCGTTATCACAAATGACAATAAAGGTTTAGTGTAGGATCAAACCGGCAGAAAAACGGTCAGATTTTTTAAAAACCCATATGGTTCTCTCAAAATTTTGATATTTCCATCCAGTCACCCCCTGAGACTCGCGTAGTGGGTAGAGTTTTTGAAGAAGTTCCTGTTCTGGCGTCTATCTTCAGAAGGTCGCTTCAAGAGGCTCCGAAACCGGTTACATGCGTAGGTAGCTCTC
>CACRXP010000072.1:561499-621340 GCA_902702965.1 Spirometra erinaceieuropaei
AAAAACAGCGTTGTGTCACCTGCATCATATGCTCGTGGGTGACAAATTCGTAAAACTCATGGTCTTCAAACTAACGTCAGACAAAGTCCAACTTACGATTGCAACCAAGATCGTGAACAGTGATAGCTGCTACATCTTTCCCTGTACGACCTCCCTATGTCGAGATACATTATTTGATAAACAGATGCGCGTACGTGTAGGTACACAGCAATAGGCCCGCAGGCTTTCGTATCCAAAACAATTCTCTAAAACGAAAAGAAGCTTTAGTTTTGTTCCGTGAAAATGAATGACTGGATTTCTCCATAGTTCTTTTTGTACCTGTAACTTAGGCGCCGACATCAGCTAGAAGCGCGAAGGGAGCGAAACGTTTTGAAATGAACAACAAGAGGCAATTAGGGGAATTAGTGTAATAAAACAAAGAAAAACGAAATGAGTATTCATCTTAGTTTTAGAAAGAGATTGAATAATCTTCATCAATATGTCCCCAACCCTATATGTACGCGAACCTCGATTTTAAATTCCTCCTTATTTTTCAGAGATTCCATAAAACGCGTAAAAGTGTCTTAGAGATTTGTCTTGGAGATTGTGTTCTAGGCCTCAGACTCCTGAGTTGTAGAAGATCTCTACGAAATATCCTGTAGGAACGGTAACTCTTATCAAATCACAGCAGCAATTTGCGTAAATGTGGAAATTTGAGGGTTGGCTAAGGGGGACCGAGCGCTGCCGAGAACAAATATTTTCACCGAAGCCAACATGAACGAAACGAATTGGATGGTATTAGTGTTGGATTATGGACAATGTAACAGAATGCAAAATTTGTTAGCAGAAAATTGCGTCCAAACTTTTCGGGGGGCATTCTAACAATCGGAAGCAAATGTCAAAAAATTAAACCTTCGCTGTTAGCCACGTACAGGATCAGTTGGGAGAAAAAAGGGAGAGAAAAGACTTTCGTCCTAAGTTCGGTGAGTAGAAGACCACCACAGAAAGAACAGTATTGGCAGCCGAATGTTTCCTTCTCCGTGGGATGAAATTTTATTGTCGGACACTCGGTCCTATCCTGTCCCTTGCTTTACCGAGGGTATTCACAAGAGTGCTTGGCATTGCAACTCTTGTCAAAGGTATCGCAGACCTAATTTCGTCGGCGTTGTATAGTTATTAAGCAAAAACTGGATCGGTCAAATTTTTCATTTTTTTTCGAAATGCTGAATGTTACACGAGGAGGGACTCTTTGTACGGCCCTGTAGTCTGAATTAAATTGAGCAAATCATATGTTCGACTAAAAACACTTCGCATGAGATCGCCGGTGAGCTTTAATCCCCGTGATTTAGTAACTTCTGATGTTGAGTCGCCTCTTCATATTTTGTATACTGTTTCATCCGCACCAGCAGTTCGTTTAGATGGTCAGCATCCACACACTCTGGATTTCGCTCGTGATGCGACTTCACTTTCAACTACCTTACTTTGAATTCGCGTTGGTGTACTCTTACTCAATGCTTACTTTCTCTACCAATGTTGCAATCGGTCTCCGCAATGCAGTTTATATGTTTTGATTGGAAATTCGTTCTACAGTGCTGGAGTCTGCAGCCAAAGTCCTGCAGCGTGAAATATCTGCGATTTAAACTTAAAACGCCCTTGTTTGGATAGATTTCCAATTTTGCATGAATCTTCGCCGTTGGTCTTTGCTTACCTGACATCTTATCTGAAAAATATTGAAGAATAACCGAAAGGTTTTGGCTATTCATGTTCAGAATCCAGTCAATGAGCGTATTTTTTGATCTGAATCATATATTCGTTTTACTTTGGGTCGGTTTTCCTGATGAATACGGCCTCCAGTTTGCTTGATTCCTCTCTTTCTGGAGAATTGTTTTGTTGGCAAAATCTCCCTGATAGTAGTCTCATGGAATTAATCTGCTATTGGGGATTTCGCTTACATGATCGTTGATCTGAAGGTGGATTTTTGGCTATCCTTCGTTTTGTGTCCTCCCATGCATATCTTATACCTCAAACAGACTTATATAAATAAATTGTTTTATTCAAGACGCTTGGGGCTCCCATCCTAGTAAGTAAAATAATCTTCCAACTACATTTTAAAGAAACTACACAGATTCTCTACATTATTTAGTCCACGACTATAGAGTAAACAGTCACATATAAAAAGGGTCAGCCAGCAGTGAAACAAACTTCTTATGAAAAAAGACTACACTAGTATGAGATGGTTAACTTTTAGGAAGAAAAAAGCTGCTACCCGGAAATGGAAGATATGCGGATCCACCAGGAATGGCCTGTATATAGTATTGTATAAGGGGTTCAAAACGTGAGTTGTCAGGGCAGAGCTTCCTACCCGGAGGAGGTTATCCGCCTCCAAGTAGCAAGACAGAGGAAACTTGACGCGGTCGGATGGTACATTAGACGCAAGGGTGGTCATCAAAGCGTAGAGGAGAGACTGCGACGCTGAGATCTCTTCGGTGTCCGACCAAATTACTAGCAAATGCGAAGGCAGATGATTCACGCCGTGATCGCCAACAGACTGCTCGGGTCAAAATAGGGAGTTGACAGCAAGATCCACGAAAATCAACGATTTGGGGTGAGGGTTCGTGTTCGCAGGCGCCAGAGTTGAATTCTGATGGGTGTCAGCGATAAACGAAGCTAAAGTGGCTTAGAGCGTGCCCGGCGACCTAGCCACGCTACTTCTTTGGAGAATTTGCCAGGAAGGATATCGTGTTCTGCGAGGTACGCGATGTATAATTTGAAAAGTCGAGATTTCTGATGAGGGATCCTAGAAAGCGAAGCTACATACAAGAGAAAGAACTGTGAGCGGATACTGTAATTTGGTGGTGGCGTCCTAAATTACCGATGGCCCTTGCTCAGTGTCATAGAGAAAGTTGGGGGGGGAAGGAGGAGGGAAATAAAAGTTTAATTGAGTCAGTACTCAGATAAAGACGCAGCCTTCCCTTAAATGTATGCCGATTATCTGATTATCTTATATTTATTGGAAGGTTATTCCAGAGGAAAGTATGCCTGGATGCGAAAAAAGAGGGCGCTTTGAGGTGGAGGAAGCAGAAGGAGGTATAATCAAGGGAGACTTATGTAGACCGCATAAGCGACTCCAAGGTGTAAGGGCTGAAATCCGAGGAAGATTCGAAAGAGGAGACAGAAGCCTGTTTCAAGTCTTCGAACCCACAAAAACTTCAAGTTACTTATCTGCCATCTGTCTGAGTAGTAAATATCTGGATATTCCGTACCTAAGAGTCTTCTAGTAAAGTGTCTTTGAACATGTTGAATTTTTGAACGACTGGCCTCGTTTATCAAACCAAGGAATGGACAACAATACTCGCGAATGGGAAGTAAAAACACTCGATAGAGTCTTTATTTAATTTCAGGAATATAGAAATTGTAAGAAATAAAATCACATATCTGGGCACCTTTGAGCGCAATTCTCTGGGCGTGTGGCGAGAGATCTGGACGGTTGGTGTAGCTTAAACTTAAATCCTTGATGCTGACATATTCACTCATATGTGTACCTTGAAAGACCAGTGGATGGGGTAGCCTATCAGGTCCAAAACACATATAGGGACATTTAGACGGAGAGAATTTCATTAGCTATTTTGTGCTCCACAATGGAAGAGCAAACAAGTCAGAATGGATTCGCTCCAGGCAATGAAAGATCGTAAATTTATTGAATAAATGTACACATTTGCGGTCATCAGCATAAATGAAGGATTGAGAATGCTCAGTTGCCGATGAGATATCATTTATTAAACCAGGGACAAAATAGGACTTAAAAAGGTACCTTCTAAGGCACCACTTGCAATAGAGCTCTCGTTGGAAAATGGAGATCTCACTGAAGCCTTTCGTTAACGACTAGACAGGTATGACTTGGTAAAGTCTATAATCATAAGGGGCTGCGAATTCCAAAGGCGTTTGTTCTTTAGACAGCTATGTAGCGTCATAGTGAATGGGATCGTCTTATCATTACGGTTGAACGCTGCGAGATTAATATCTGCGCAATACGTCTTTTTACCGTCTGTCGAAATGTCTGCCTTAACATAAACTTGGTTAAAATGCTCAAAATAACAGAAGAAATGGAGTGGGCAGCTATAAAGTCAGGCCAGCAGAGTCATGCCCGCGCACGCCACGGCAGAGTAAATCGTAATGACGCACACTCAGCGAGAGAAGCTCGCCAGCTTACCAAAGGGAAGTGCAAAAGGCGGTTAACCAATCAGAATGATATGAACGCATATATCGACAAGCGGCTATTCAAGTATATCGCGTCGATATCGATACGGTATTGAGGTGAGAGCTCCTGATTTAACTAAAAGTCTTTTTCTGACACTTTATCAAAGGCTTTACTAAGATTAAAATAAATAACGGCAACAGATAAATGATCCTTATGGAGAGAAGCAAGTAGATTGAGAAACGGCATAAGGCACGTCTCGCGAGAGCAAACGGGCAAAAAGCCATGTCTTGAAGAAGGAGACACGACCGCTGGGACAAGAGCTTTATTATTCTGACGTTTCGGATTCCTGCTCGAACCCATCATCAGAGAAAAAAGCAGATACGGGTGGTTCATGCACAAGGGGCTGCAGTACTTATAGGATTCAGTCGTCATGCTACTGCATACCTATGAACATTCACGGTTCCCCCTTCATACGGGATCGTCGCACTCGGTGTGCTAATTGTTTGATGGCCAATATTCGCGTCGTTAATTGCTGAGCTTTCATGGTGTGCGTTGGGTGTTGGTGTGATGATTGATCGACCATCTGATCCACCGACCCTGGTGTTGGGAAAAGTGTTTACCTGTGCGCTCCCCGAGTGGCTAATTACGCTGTCTAGGCGAAGTCTCATCACCGAATATGGAAGGGGAGGGTCGTTGCACTTATTAATTGATTCGGGGTCTGTAAACCATGATTCAACTAGCTCCCGGCTCACGCGGTTGTCACCTCTTGCGAGAATTTCGGCCTCATCGAATTGGAATGTGTGGCCGGATCTCGTCGAGTGAGCCGCGACTTGAGAGCTGGCATCATTTCTGCGCATCGCTGCCGCGTGTTCGGCAACTCTCGTTCGGAGCTGTCTTCGGTTTTCTCCGACGTAGTTGCTTTGTCCGGAACTGCACCGCATTTACATGTTTCCTGAATGTCAACAGTTGATCCCGGTCGATAACGACGAAGGTATCATCCACATACTGGGCCGAGAACTTCGGTCTGTGGTGTTGGAAGACCATCGACTCTAATCGTTGCAGGACCGCCTCGGCGATGAATCTGGAAATCGGCGAACCCATTGGTTTGCCCTTCACCTGTTCGTGGATTGTCCCGTCGAAAGTGACGTACGTCCTGCGACAGAATTTCAGGAGCTGAAGGACTTAGGCGTGTCCAACACGATTCTCTGTTTCATCGTATTTGATTAGTAGAAGTAGCTCGATTGTGTTGACAAGAGACCGTGGTATCTAACTCAGCGATCAGGAACTTGAGACGCCGGAACAGCCACTTAGCCAGTGCGTACGTTGGAGTCCCTTTGAGCTACACGATGGGTCGGAAAGGAGTGCCGGTTTTGTGCACCTTGGGCAGGCCATAGAATCGAGCCAAAGCCCTATCTTAGGGTCTCGCCATGCGTCTGTCGGTTGGTGTTATTGCACCTGAGTACTCCAAGGCCAACAACGTAGCATTAATTTCACATGTCAGCGCTTTTACAGGGTTCGTTGCACATGGGACATAGAAATGTCAGTCCTCCAGTAAGCCTTTGGCTTTTGAAATTCTTGCAAGAGGTGACAACCGCGTGAGCCGGGAGCTGCTTGAGCCATGGTTTACTGGCTCCCAGTACATTAACATATGCAATGATCTTCCCATTCCATACTCGGCGCTGAGACTTCGCCTAGACGGAGTAATTGGCCACGCGGGAAGCGCACAGGTGAACACTTTTCCCAAAGCCAGGGTCGGTGGATCAGATCTCATGTTTGACCATCGATGACCGAGCAATCATCACACCAACATTCAACGCACGTAATGAAATTGCAGCAATTAACGACACCAATGTCGGCCCCCCGTATGAAGGGGGCCCGTGAATGTTCATAGGTATGCAGTAGCATGGCGATTGAATCCTATAAATATTTCTGCCCCTTATGCGTGAACCACCTGTATTTGCTTTTTTCTCTGATGATGGGTTCGAGTAGGAATTCGAAACGTCAGGCTAATAAAGCTCTTGTCGCAGCCATCGTGTCTCCTTCTTCAAGACTACTTTTTGGGACTCTTCTCTTCGTTTTTATTGGCAAATAGCCGTTTTGAAAGTCTACTAACTTGATTGGCTATACAGAAGTCAGTAATTTTTGTCGCAATAATTTCTTCAAGGATTCTGGCGAGATAAGGTGTTTTATGGACACCTCGATAGCTTTCAACATCAGATCCACAGCCAGACTGATATATTGGAATAATAACCTTTTCCAAAATGCCGCCCCCGGGTGGGCTCGAACCACCAACCTTTCGGTTAACAGCCGAACGCGCTAACCGATTGCGCCACGGAGGCACGCGAGGGCCCTCGCCACTAATAAATTTCTTTTCAGGTACTTATGGCGATGCACTTAGTTGGAATTTAATGGATACTTCACCCTCCAGTCCTTCTATTTACCATGTTGACGTAGAATCCAAACTTGACTGCTATTTTACTGCAAATCGACAATTAAATCATTTTTGCCTCGTATCCATCCTAGCACGTAGAACGTTGAGTTGAACTAGCCTGACTCTCGTCCACCTACAGTTATTGACCTAACTCGTGAAATGTGTCGGAATTTACGAATGATTGCCAATCACTCGCAAACCGACACCATTTCATGAGTCCAGTGTCTATGTTAATTAGGTACAAGTTTTAAAGAATTAAAAAATATAAAAGAAATATTAAAGTCAGTGTTGCAATGTTTAGAAATGCCGATTTATTTTGAAAAGCCCAATATCCCGAAAACGTCAGAAATGGCTCTAATAAAGAAAAGTTCGCTTTTAGATGTATAGAATGTATTCTCATAACAAAAAACTTGGCAAATATGAAAATAGACATAAATTAACGTCTAATAACAGTGTTTTTGTGAAGTTTACATCTAAATATCGTTTAAGAAGTAGTGTGATTTCATGTATGACGTCATACAAGAGGGGGTCAAGTGCTGGCAGGGACGGATTGTTAACTGCCTACATTTCGAGTGTAGATTCCAAAACTGTTTTCCAGCGTTTTGTGTTATCCATGTGTTTTTTCCGTTAAATGAGATGAGATTCAACAAGAGAAACTCAATTTTGCTTCATTTTACCGATGGGGACGTCGTAGGAACAAACGTCTTTGTAAGGTGACATGCTATGAGGTCGGCCGGTGCCTAATAACTTTAAGTAAAACTGACAGGCGTGATCGTAAAAAAATAAAAAACTGCGCGCGCGGTTTGAATTTTGAGGAGCAAGAAGGACATTTTCAATCGAGTTCCTCACTGGAAACAGTTGGTCCGGCATCAGAAATTGGATTCTCAAACGCATTGTTGCCTACTACCCTCAACCTTGCTGTCATCGTTGCCCTCATCGTACGACTAGGACACTTTTCTGCAATTGCTGGCAATCTGAGCGTAACCAACACAGCCTACAAATCCTTCATATCGTCTCGAATTGTCCACCGTACCTTTGGAACAGGACCTACTAAAGGCTGAGTCGATAATTTCTACACTGCTTGTTGAGCTGCTTAGATTTGTACTCCTGGCATATTACCAAAAAGTCATAGTTAAAAAGACCTCCAGGCCTTGCATTCTTGAGATTCTCCGACAAACCCAACCATACACGCAGTTTTCCCTATTTGGCCCTAGGCGACGTTTTTTTCTTCGATTCCTGTGGCCTGCTCCTTTTCCATAACTTCACGGCATGACTGAAGTACGCACTGACGTCCGCATAATGAGGTCGGAGTGTGGAATCGATCCAGCGACCACCCCTTGCTTAGTCAATTGCGCTAGCCCCTACGCCACCGCAGCACATCGGCGAACGGTATCACATAGTCTACTTGACTGTATGGACGCAGAAAATGCAGGCCAAAGCTGCAATGGATGCCAGATTCTAGCCGCCAAGGTCAACTATCCTGAGGAAGAAATCACAAAGATAAAAGCCCAGTTGCGATGCAGTCTAGACCAAGCTAACGCTAGCACTTTGCCTACTGGACGAGTAACCAGAAGTAGGGCAAAAGCTCCCAGCATAATAGGCACGCCAGCACCTATTACAGCGTCCCCAGAAGGAATAGCTAAAAAGCGAGAAAATAACGACCAGAAAGGCAACCCAAAAACTGAAGAGAAAAATAAATCCAACTGTAAAATAGCCGAGAAAAACGGACGGCTACTTCCGGAAGATGCCTCTTTAGCGGCCGAAGCAGAGACATTGACAGATGCTCCGCCCCTCATGACAAATCCTGTGTGTTCAAACACCTTTGCTGACTCTCAGAAACAGTCCGAGCTTGATAGACCTAGTACGAGCGATGTAATCGATTCATCCATCACAGCCACAGATTTCTCTCCGCAGTCTTCTCCGCCAAGTACTTCTTCCAAGATTGTCAACATAAGAGTCAAACAAACAGACGGCGCAAGCGCATCTGCTCCACCATCACCAGCGCGTAGTCCCAGAGCGTTACGTCATTTAGGGAACCAAAATTGCGTAGAAAATAAAAAAGAGACCGACAGAGAGCAATGTCTTATTATTCAGCGGCTCCCTGAATCAAGTGCAATTACTCCCAA
The DNA here is from genome assembly GCA_902702965.1 of Spirometra erinaceieuropaei. NCBI lineage: Eukaryota > Metazoa > Platyhelminthes > Cestoda > Diphyllobothriidea > Diphyllobothriidae > Spirometra > Spirometra erinaceieuropaei. The sequence goes on from CACRXP010000072.1 coordinate 570,234, forward strand.
GGATCGAATTTCGGAAGATCTATCACTCTTCCAAGGTCTTTTCAATAATATTTTGGAACCCACGGAGGCTATTGAAGTGATCAAAGCCTTCCGCCTTGGAAAAAGAGCAGATAATCCATCAATGTCCACTCGACCCCGGCCTCTTAAAGTTGTGCTGACCAGCAGCGACCAAGCCAGTCTCATTTACTCCAGGCGATTCAGGATTAAAGGCTCCAACCCCGGTGTTTTTTTTTCAACCGGACTACTCGCCAGCCGAACGGCTCAAGCGTCGTCAGCTGGTTCTAGAACTAAGAAAGAGGCTCAGCGAGGGGGAGAACAATTTAGTAATATACAACAACCAAGTACGGCGGCGTCCGTCACTCTTCCTTTGGACAGGTCCTGTCCGAATGACCGCGCAGCCGACATATTAAGTGAAGGCGCTAACCCAAATGTAACCACATCTTCCGTCAGCCGGAAATTGAAATTCTTGTACACCAACGTGCAGAGTTTGATATCAAAGTTCGACGAGCTGAAGATCCACCTCTGCGACCTATCCCCTGACGTTATCTCTCTAACAGAAACCTGGTTGACCAAACACGTGGACGACCGTGAGCTGGCCTTGCCTGGCTACCAGATGTTTAGAAGGGATAGGGAAGGGCGTCAGGGAGGAGGCGTACTAACGTATGTGAAAAATGGGCTAAATGTATCAGACAAGACCGATAACTTTTCATGCAGTTCCGAGGCAATCTGGTTGTCTATTAAAGTGCCGAGCTCGCCTAGCCTCGATGTCCTGACAGTTTATCGACCGCCGAGACGGGACAACATGGCCGACGCTCGCCTGCTGGAGGAGCTCGAAAAGTTCGCTACGCGGCCGGATATCCTAATCATGGGCGACTTTAACGCGCCCCATATTGACTGGAGCTCAACCCATGCAAATAGCTCAGAACAGACCTACGATAGGAGTTTTCTGAACACGGCACTGAAGCTATTCCTCACTCAACACGTCATGTTACCAACTAGAGTACGCGAAGGCCAACAAGCCAACTGCCTTGATCTTGTCCTTACGAAGTCACAGGGCAGCATTGATGAGGTGTCATACCTACCCCCCTTAGGTAAAAGTGACCACGTCGTTCTTTTATGGGATTACTCGCTTTTTTCCATGCCCAAGAAAACCGGGACAGTTAGAAGAAACCTTTGGCGCGGGGATTTCGACCAAATGAGGGCTGAAATTTTACGCATTGAGTGGGAGTCCATATTTGTTGGGGGCATACTCGAAGACTGGCAACGGTTCCGAGAAATTCTGCACGAGCTGATCGTAAACCACTGTCCGCTTTCACGGAAGACGTTAACTAACAGACCTCGATGGCTTACGCAAGCCTTGAAGAATGAAGTGAATAAAAACGACGGCTGTGGAAAAAATCGCTTTCTGACAGGAGCCCCACATCTATATGCGCGTACAAAATTCAAAGAAATCGAGTCAAGGGTCTTATCCTCAAAACTAGAAAGGAATTCGAACGGCATCTGCTTAACCGTGCCGCGGAGAACCCTAAATTATTCTACGGTTACATAAGGCAGTGCACGCGGAACAAGGACCCAATACCCCTGATAAGGACTGCTGAAGGCGAACATCTCACTGACGACAGGGAGAAAGCTGATCACCTTTCAGAATTTTTTCGGTCTGTTTTTAGTAGCGAAACAGGATTCAACCCTTCGGCCCTTCAATCCTTCGAAGACACCCCAATTATAGAGACCGTCCAGTTCACTGAGGGTATGGTTCTGACGGAGTTGCTGAGGCTAAAGGAATCTAAATCCCCAGGCCCCGATAAGATTCCGGCGAAGACTTTGAAGGAACTCGCCGGTGAGTTGTCTAAGCCACTCTCCATGCTTTTCCATACATCCTTCGAGACCGGATATCTGCCACCCGACTGGAAGTCGGCGTGGATTACGCCGCTGTACAAGGGCGGAAGTCGGGTCTCTGCGAACAATTACAGACCTGTCAGCCTCACCTCCATTTGCTGTAAGATTATGGAGAAGATAATAAAGCAACAACTAATGCAGTTCCTTGAACAAAACCATTTGCTTTCCGATTCTCAGCATGGATTCCGAAAAGGCAGATCCTGTGTGACAAACCTGCTCTACTGTCTGGAACACTGGACTAGGGCTGTTGATAGAGGAGATATGGTGCATGCCATCTATATCGACTTTAAAAAGGCCTTCGACAGTGTGCCTCACCACCGCCTTCTATACAAACTTAGCCGTGCAGGAGTGCGGGGTAAGCTTCTGATGTGGATTCGGAGCTTTTTAATCGGCCGCTCTCAAGCCGTCCACGTCGGTGACCAACAATCTTCCGAGGTTGCCGTTAAGAGTGGTGTTCCCCAAGGCTCTGTTCTTGGTCCTACGCTGTTCCTCGTATACGTCAAAGACTGCGCAAACGAAGTGAATTGCGATGTCGCAATGTTTGCCGATGACATAAAGATTTGGAGTACCATACGAAGCGAAGTTGACGAGGCGCGACTGCAGACAAGTCTGGACCACCTCGAGCAATGGTCGAAAGACTGGCTTCTACCGTTCAACGTAAACAAGTGCACTTTCCTACGCGTCGGCAGAACCAGTTCTCCTAACCACACGGTCTACCGTCTGACTGGCAAACCACTGCAAGAAGTCGACGCCCAGAAGGACTTGGGTGTATGGATCACAACCTCGCTTAAGCCTTCGCTGCAATGTTCGAAGGTGGCCAAGTCGGCGATGTCCATGCTATACCTTGTCAAACGGGCGTTCTCCTCCTTTGATGAAGACTGCTTTGCCAAGGTCTTTCAAACTTTTGTGCGACCGCATCTGGAGTTTGCTATCCAAGCATGGGGACCCTGGACCGCTAAAGACTTCGGCATACTCGAAAAAGTTCAACGGCGAGCAACGAAACTTGTATCTGGGTAGTGGTCACTACCCTACGAAACGCGATTAGCTAATCTTGACCTCTTTCCTTTGAGTTACAGACAGCTACGTGGGGACCTGATATAAGCTTTCCGCATCGTGCGCAATCAGGGCTGCTGCCTCGCGTTCGGAGACTTCTTCGAGTTGGCGACTACGACTAACCTGAGAGGCCATCCACTCAAACTGCGTGTGGCTGGTGTCCGGCTAGACACCCTTCAATATACATACATACATACATACCCGAAAGTTCTTCTTCTCCAACAGAGGGTTTGCAGCTTGGAATGCCTTGCTTGAGGGTGTTGTTATGTCAGGCTCGGTAGATACTTTTAAATGAAGACTAGATCAGCACTGTAGCGCGCACCACAATAACGCCGGACTACGGCCACCCTGACAACCAACGCGGACAATTTAGTGTTATAACGATGCTACTACCAACATTTAAGTAATATATGTTTATGTTATTTATTAGGCTTGGACCACGTCGCACACCGCTGTTCGCATTCACAACGATGCCTGTAGACTAAACAATTTTTCTTCTTTTCCCGTGTCTTAAGTGTGCCTCAACTGTCCGCTGTATTTTGACCAACAAAGCAAGTTAATGTGCCTCTAAACTCTGTTAAAGCATGACATTCTGTTTTCATCTGTACAGTTTTTGCTATTCCCCTCGCATTTCTTTCATGTTACTTCCTTTCCATTTCCTCCATATATATCCTCTGCATGTAACCAATAGGGATTTCAAAGGTACACACCTACTTTCTCTGAAATATACTGATACTGATACTGATACCATTTTTTGTGTATAAGGAAAACTTTTTTCCGTTAAATTAATTTACACTTCTCGTTCGTTTTGGATTACGTTGAATTTCATATCGGTCTCGAAATACCGCTGAATACCTCATAATTTTCACTGTTTTCACCCGACCTTCCATAAAGGCAGATCCTGAATTACCTGTTTGTTGAGAACTTTAAAATAAGATTATTATTGAAGGCATTTACCGAATAAGTGAGTGTTCGGGCACTCGTTTTCATGAAGATGGTCGTTTGGGTCACATGTGAAGACTCATTCAAACATCAAAGCTCATTTTCGAGAAAAATGTCTGCCCACAACGAAAGTCAGCAACGAATATGCCTTTGATTAATAAAAAAAAACTTTCCTTAATAAGTTACCTCTTTAAGAAGCGCCTTATTACTGCACTCCGTCGACGGATCTCTCTGTACTTTGAATCAGTTGCCGTTATCAGATTTCATGAGATAGGTCACGTACTGTATTTCTGGCCTCGTTTCAGGATACGAGAAACCTCGACAACGGTATAGAGAAGAACCCCACTTAAGTGTCAGTAGACTGTGGATCGTGTCATTTGGGGTTTTACTTTGGCAAACATTTGCAGGCTGCTGCAGAAATTACACTGCCAACAACGATTACTTCCCACGACCTCACACCTTAACTCAAAGTTCGTTATTTTGTGAAATTTACTTTTTGTTCATTGTTTATTTACTACTCTCATTCTCGTTGTCGTACACTAGCGTGGGATAAGACCTTCGGCAAAAATCCAGGCAATTTCTGTGCTTTCTTTCATTTCGTCAGCTTACTGTCTAGCGTGCTGCCTCACTCATAAAATTCCTTTACCATAAATCACGTATGGGATGACCCAGAGCCTGCTGACAGTTAAGTTGGGTCCTTCTCTATACTGTTGCCGAAACTTCAAAATGTTTCAACTAAATCCTCCTGAGTTTTTGCACTTTTGCGGTTTTGTTAGCGAATGACGGCAAGTCCACGTTTTCACGTCTGGTGCCGTTGAATTCTCCCTGTTTCGGCAACGTCATGCTGGCATCGCTAGTTTTTTTTTGTCGTTTCGGGTCTGAGACCTCACCTCGGATTCGACATCAACACTTACGCTCAAGACATTCAGTTTGTTGCCAGGAGTCGCTACTACCGCAGTCATGCATTTAGCGAAAATGTCAGTCGCCGGTCAGAAGTCAAGTGTCTCGACACTTAGGTGCAATATAGTAGTTCGCACTCTCGATGCACTATCTTACCCCTCTGTCCGACATTCTACTGTAGAGCCCTCACAATGAAGTCCAGAAGCTCTTTTTCTCTCTGATATTTCCGACTCGCTTAGAAGGTGATATGCACAGTTCACTGTAGTTCGGTATATTTACCGGGTAATATGCATCGCCTTTGAAGGCCCTATTAACAAACGATATTCATATAAAAAACTTGTCACCTTAGCGATTTCAGTAACATTTGAACTTTGCAAAAATGTCATTGTGACAGCATAGACTGAAGCCCGGGCCCATTCAGGTCTCGAAGGCAATCTGAAAGGGGAAGGACCCGCTCTAACAGAAGGTTTGAACAAATCTCGTCTAGTGTAATCAAACCTTCCGGTCAGATTTTTCGGCACTTTGCAGGCAAATATACGTGTCTCCAGTTTATTTTTATGATTCCTCTCCGTCCACCTCTTTCTCACCCACCATGTAAATAAACAACCCTAACGGTGTTCCCGATCTCCGTGGCCATTCTTCCCCATCATCCCCCCCCCCTCAACACCTACAGCGATGGCTTCTGCTTCCACCATCAATGCAAACAATTGTAACGAACCGTCAAACACCGACCTGACCACCGTCAACACCACTGATGCTGGCTCGGCCCCAACCTCTCCACACCTCCACTGCACCTTCGCATCGCGCATCGGCCTGGTCAGTCACCTGCGAACACTTCGCACGGATACTGGTGAATCAGTGTAAAGAGCACCCACTGTCCACGCTGCCCAAGCACATTCATTTAGCGCATGGGCCCACTCGGCCATATGCCTATCCACGACACCGGAATTCACCGCGGTATCGACCCATCTGGTACGCCTTGCACACCCATCATGCCTGGTCCAATCAACATCCCATCACCTAGCGCTCCATCACCAACAGCTTTATCACCATCACCACCGAAACCACCCAACCTATCCTGTCGAACTGCTGCAAACAAAGCTGACTTCTGCCAAGGTCGCCGCTTGGAGCAACAACCGCTGCGAGAAATGCAGGGCGTCGGGATGGCTCACAAGCCCGCGGAGATCCTGAGGTATGCCGACCGCAATAAAATGAAGAACCTCTTCCCAGTGATCGAGGCGATCGACGGTCCCCTACAGAAAGGGACCGCGCCGTCTCTCAGTTCTGACGGCCCAGCGCTTCTGATGGAGAAGTCGCAGATTATGAAGAGCTGGACTGCATACTTCAGAAGCGTCCTCAAACTCTCCTCCGAAATCTCCAATGTCGCCATTGACCGGCTTCCCCTGGGGAAAACAAATATTAACCTAGATCTCCCGCCCTCCCTCCCAGAAACCATCTGCACCATGCAATAACTCTTCGGCGGGGAAGTACTAGGTTCCAATGCGATCCCAGCTGAAATCTACATGAACGGTGGCAACGCTGACTGATGGACCAAATTGTGGCGCTATCCCAGGAGATCCGAAGACAGAGACAGGTTTCATGGACTCCAAAGATGCGGCCATTGTCCATCTCTACAAGCGCAAAGGGGACCGGCAACTTTGTGATAACCACAGAGACATCAAACTATTCAACCTCTCCAGGAATCGTTCGCCCTCCTTTCAATTGTCTCAGCGGCCACTTCGAGCAAGATCTGCAGCTGGGTAGCCGATGCAGCTTCCGACGACACCGCAGGATCACCAGGAATGATCTTTCCAGCTGGACAGCCACAAGAGAAGTTCTAGGAGCAGCAGACCCACCTCTATACTACCTCAGCGGACTTTATGAAAGCCTTTCACACGACAAATCTCGAGGGATTGAAGACAGTCATGCAATGCGTGTCCAACGTGACTATCTACAGCCACCGTCCACGACCTGCTATTCGCCGACGACTGACCGCTCAACGCCACGGCTGAAGTAGACGTGCAACGGAGCATAGACTTCTTCGTCGTCCAGTGTGCCAACTTGGAGCCTACCAAGCAGCATGGACCAAACGGTGATCATGCGCTAACCCTCACCGAAAGCTGAACACAACTTTCCTCGGGTCGTCGTCAATGACGACCAACACCAAGCCATAGATGACTTCACCTATCTAGGGAGCACAGTCTCAAACAACACAAACAGCGACGGTGAGGTTACCAATCGGCTCCCCGAAGCCAGCCGTGCCTCCGGCCTTCTGCAAGCCTCCACGAGGAAGTTTCACGAGCTTCCACTGAACACTGAATTGAAGATGTGTAAGGCCGTCGTCCTAGCAACAACCCCATACCGAGCGAAACTCTGGATTGTCTATGCAGGCCGTGCCAGGAACCTGAATCTCTTCCATCTCAGCTGCCCTCGCAGAATACTGAAGCTGAAATGGCAGGACACGAAATTTTGTGGCGGACCGGAATCCTCAGTATTCACGCCATGCTGAGACAACTGCAACTGCAAATGAGCGGCCAATTAGTGAGAATGGACGATGCCAGCCTACCTAAACAACACATCTATCGAGACAACATCACGGGTGCTCTCCAAAGCCAGCCAGACATTTGGCCGGCTGCAAGCCTCCGTGTGCGATTGCCCCAGCATCCAACTGAATGCCAAACTGAAAATATACAACGCCGTCGTCCCGATGACACTCCAGTACGGAGCGGAGACCTGGACAGTCTACTCAAACCATGCCAGGAACCTCAGTTACTTCGTTTTAACTGCTTTTTCAGAATACTGAAGCTGCGATGGCAGAACAGGATCCCGAGTAAGGGGATCTTGAAACCGACCGGAATCCCCAGCATTCACGTCATGCTGAGGCAACTGCAACTGCGATGGAGCGGCCATCTGGGGAGAATAGACGATGCTCGCCTACCAAAACAATACTTCTATGGAGATGCTGCCACGGGTGCTCGCCGACCCGAAGGACCAAAACCACGCCACAAGGACACTTTGAAGAATTCTCTAAAGCGACTGCATAACAACCAAGAGACCTGGAAAGACCTCGCCCAGAACGGGCCGGCCTGGAGTAGAGAAGTAAAAAATGACGCAGCCATCCACGAAGCGAACCGATTCACCACCGCCAAGGCCGAAATGTAGAGTGAGAAGTCACAAATGCCTCGACTCTTAAACGCCAGCATCCAGCTGCTTCCAAAATACCCGTGCTACCAACGCATATTCTGCGCGCGAATCGGCCTCGTAGGATCCTTTCGGATACAATGCACCAACGACCCTGCAATGCCAACTTCTCTTCCCTCGAACGCCCCTACTATCACCCCTGTGCAAGTCCCGTGTCGATGACTACGCTCTTCACCGTTGATCAGATTGTCAATGCCCCCGCCATCGATCTCCGGCATCATCCGTCCTTCCCCGACCCCTGTGTCAATCAAAGCGACCATTTCCGCCAACACCATGACCTCTCGATGCGATGACGTCCGAGCCTCCATCACCTTCTACTTCGGCCATCAGCACCCCCTCCCCACCTCCTGCGATGTGGACTCCGTCCATACCTGTCCTCACTGCAATCGCACATTCTCCTCACACATCAACCTGGTCAACCATTTACGAATCCACTGCACGGCGACTGGTAAACCAGCGCCTGGAGAACCCATATACACCAGATGCACTCGTCTCCAATGCTTGCATTGCGTCCGCATATTTAGCCGCCGCATGGGCCTACTAGGCCACATGCGCATCCATGGAAACCTGCGGTAGACCATAGCCGCTCTCACCACACCTTCCCGACCAGCGCCTACGACACACCAACATTCCTCATTGCCATACAACGTAATCACTCTCACATAGGTGAGGAATGTGCTCCTTGGTTCCTTCTTCATGTAGCTCCACTACTTCACATGTGCAGTCCGAGCCTGAGACTATCACGGTGCGCTAAGCGCCATAGCTTGGAAGGTTGGCGACTGACGGCGCAATTCAATCTACGCAGCAAGCCCGGTTGTACAGTAGGTGGGCTAACTCATGAAATGTCAACCGAAATTTCGAAATGCGTTCTCATTTCGAAAAGATTAATTAAGTGGGGTTGTAAAACTAATCTTCATGCATCATAATTCTATAATGATCCAGTTACCTCGGGGTGTCGGTTTTTGAATGAAATTATTTTGGACTGCATGCAAGAACTATATCCTCCAAAAATGACTCCTTATTAGCATGCAATTTTGTAATCGATTTTCGATGCCCTTGAAAATGCGATTATACTTGGTAACAATCGGGTGATGGTATCAATTTGTGTTATGATTGCACTGTTCCCACAAGTGTTAGATATATTAAATTCCAATCTTAATTTTAGCATTTGCTGCAACTATTGTAAGACGGGGGACATTTTTGCCAGGATTGCCATTTTTCAGTATTCAAGAGAATTTTGCTGTCTTTAGAGCCCTAATAGTGACCACGAATTCGACAACTCGGTTAGGCCTGTCAGTTCTCCTGTCGGCTTCATCCATTCGCTTCTGCAGTGACTACTCCATGAACCTGTTTCTACGGTAATTCGAAGGTCCATATAAGAAGGAAAACTGTCGGGTAATGGAATCTTCTCCTCGGCCTCCTGATCTACTGAGACTGCAGCGGTGAGCATATAGTCCCACGTTCAACAAAGCTATGGGATGCTTCAGAGAAGCACTCATTAGCGTAGTTGGAGCAGGATACCTTGCCCGTCACGCTTATCTCCGAGGTAGCCTTCATCTTAATCGCGTTCATAATTTGTAGGAGAAATGGATAATTATCGCGAATAGGCTACAGTCCATCTCGAAAAATTTACAGCGTATTTTGGCAACTGATAATTATAGCCGTCATCCAACAATCAAACTAGAAAAACTGACTTCTATTCTGCAAGCTACGTTTCTGCAGCTTTATAAATTATAAGCCGCCGCAAAATTGAATCAACTGTCACCACTATCCGCGGTGATCTCATGGTCGGTTTTTATGTCACCACATTTTAAAACAACTGTTTTTATATGAAATTCGCAGATAAGTGCTGTAACTTGCGGTGGGCAATTCTGACTGTGAGGCTCAGTATTACATTATCCGCGTCTGATTACTTATAAAATTTAAATCGCTAGAGGTTTCTAGCAATTGCGTCTTAAATAACCCCCATGCGACTTCAAAGCACCCCATACTTAGAAACATCTTGACGGCTCCAGAAATAACCGCTACCTTTGCCGCTTAAGCAGGCTATTTTGAGCGTATTTCGGTGACTAGTAATTGTAACTGACATCCAACTTCATAACTAGAAATACCCCTTCTATGCTTACAAACTACGTTTCTACAGTTCAATAATTTATAGGCCGCAATAAAATTAAAGCCATGCCATGTCAGTGTGATTATAAATGACCTCCTGAGAGGATTCATTATCCTGTAATTATCGTCAGACAAAATGCCTATGGAAGTCAACACTCACAGAATGTGGATAAGTAAATGAATTCGTGAAGGGAAATGCCGGAATGAAAATAAACGTTTTCAGCAGGATTCTTCACCCTTTAATATTTTCTGAGTTAATCATGCCGTTATCAGCAGGACTTTTTCAAATTACAGATATGCGTGTATGTTTAGAATTGATAAATGTTAGATGGAACCCCCATTACATATCTATAACCTATCCCTGAATTTTATTTTCAAAAAACTGTCTCTTATGACACTGGCATATCTGCTTAATACTTACTTCTGGATAGTTTCTGAATTTGGGCGATATCTCATCATGTGATCCTCCTCTGATTGCTTCCATTTTTCAAATTTTTCATTTTACGAAAAAGATGGATCTTGAATAACCTACAAACCTATGACTTGCAGTAATCTAACTGCCGACCTTCTAGCAAATGCAGTCTCATCATTACCAAACCATAAGGGTCAGGCTACCTGCCAACACCGTGCATTAATTCATATTTCAACCCGCCTAACTCTAAAGACGTGCCCGTTTTGGTCTGAATTTTTGTTCTGTAGAAACGGAAGGATAACATTTCCTGATGCAGAGAGTTGACAGTTGAAGTAATGCAGGGAGGACTCAACTGGAGACGGATCTTACGAACCAATCAGCACGCAGCACCGGATCACACATTTTCCTTTCCACACATAAAGGCGACATCATCGTAAAGTCTTGAACGAAAAGAGGCAGATGGTGTGGAAGCGTTTTAATTTCCTTAGGAGTTACAAATCGCAAACATAGCGGAGGAATTAATATTTAAAAAAAGCAAAAATAATGACCAGTTTTTTCATTTTTGCCCAACATTAATGCGCAAAAATTGACCAAATGCCTCCTGGCAAACCTTATCCAGTCGAAATGTTAGTGTGAGTAGATGGGCTGAGACCCAGCAGCTTCTGTGGGATAACCATGAAATATTGACAAGCTGCTAACAGGCAGTCAGTTAAGCATACATGTTGCAAGATTGATTGATAGGCCCGTCGTTTAATATTTATAAAATCTTTGGGTCCGAGCTTGAAACTTTTTTACCGGAGTACTTTAGTACAGTTTCGCGCATTAGAATTGGGGAAATCAACATGCACAAAACTAAAGAAGACGTCATACTTGAAATGTCTGGGGAAAGTAGAAGAGAAATAACAAATTAATTTCTCGGGAAGTTAAGATGCCAATCGGGAATACCAAACTTCGTAACAAAAATTACATTGAAAGCGCTGTCATAACAACTGATGAACCGAATCGCTTGCGGAGGTGTTACACAAAGGCCGGAAATCGGCTAAGCGCGGGCCTATGACAGGGGTGGCGGTTGGCCGCGTTGGAACATTGCAGTGTGGTCGTCGTCGCCGTTATTGGCGCCGTTGGACTTACACCTGGACGATGCAGTGGTTCTCGGCAACAGTAAACAGACCTGTCCTGTTTTTATTTCATTGGGTCCGATGATTTTCGAGGAAGACGGTCTGCGCACGGAATGACTGCTAAAAGTGTGGAAACGATGAAAGTACTCGAGTGTTCGGACTGAAGGTCCGTTTGTCTTCGTAGATTGTTGCTCTAAGCTTCACTGCCTTTCTCCAACCCGGCCGATCTTAGACGAGGTACCCCCAAGTCTCGGAGTTGATTTGTACGTCCATGAGCGAGGTTTGAAGGTTGACCTTTTGGTGTCGTTTTTCTCTCTCTGTCGGCGACAAGTGGTGGTGATGTCGCTGTAGAATAATCGCATGGGGTGACGCTCGACATTCATCCTCCCGAGATGGCCGCTCCGACGCGGTTGAAGTTCCCTCAACATGCCATGTATGCTGAGGATCATGTTCCACTCTAGGACTTCTGTATCCGGGATTCTGTGCTGCCACTTCCAAGACAGCTGAGGTAGAAGTGTTCAAGATTCCTGGACTGGTTGTTCAGTTCAGTTCAGTTTATTCAGGGAAATATAGGCGAGCGCCTTTGAACTCCCTATTGGTTACAAGCCGTCGGAGAAAAATATTGATAAGTGGGAAGGTGAAAAAGGGGTTTTGTACATAATCGCTGACAGCTGGTTGAAAAAGAGCAATCAATACTGGTTACTTACTACGTGCAAGTAGTATAAATACATTTGAGTTGGTGTCGGTTATGTGAGGGGATGTGAGGCTGGTAATTGGGAAGCTTGATACGCGTCAAGTCTACACTTAAAGGAATTCACACAGGAGGAGGTTGCAACATCAGTAGGCAGGGCATTCCACGCTGCAACCACTCTGTGACTGAAAAAGAACTTTCTTCCGTTGATCCTTGTTTTCCCGGCGCCTAGTTTTAGGGGATGACCACGCAAATTGGGCGTGTCAGCTTGTGTGAAATAATCAGTAGGATCTAAACAGCAGTCTAGGCCGTTGATGATGCGAAATGTAAGTATAAGGTCACCACGCAATTGCCTGTAAGAAAGTGGAAACAGGTTGAGAGTTGACAGTCGGGTTTTGTAAGGCAGCGTTCCCAGACCTTGTGTCATTTTGGTCGCCCGTCTCTGGACCTTCTCCAAAACGGTATAGTCCTTGGCAGTCCAAGGTCTCCACGCCTGTATGGCGTATTCTAGATGAGGCCGCACGTAGGTGCCAAATATTTTGGAAAAGCAGCCTGTGTCAAATCACATAAATGCTCGCTTAATGAGTTGCAGTGTAGCCATTGCCGATTTAGCAGCCTTCGCGCAGTGCAGTGTTGGTTTGAGTGAAGATGTAATCCATACACCCAAGTCCTTCTGACTGTCAACCTGTTGCAGTGGTGTGCCGTGTAGAAAGTAACTCCTAGGGCTGGAGGCTCTGAAGCTGCCTAGTTGAAGAAAGTTGCACTTCCTTATATTGAAGGCCATTAGCCAGCACTTCGACCAGTCTTCGAGCCTGTTCAAGTTTGCCTGCAGGTGGTCTGCGTCTGCCGCATTGTGAATAACTTTCCACAATTTAATGTCGTCGGCAAGCAGGATGGTATCACAGTCTAGGTCCTTGACGCAGTCATTTATGAAAACGAGGAATAACGTGGGACCTAAGACTGAGCCCTGTGGGACGCCACTCACCACGCTTACCTCTGAAGACTGCTGACGCCCGATCTGCACTCTTTGGGACCGTCCAGCCAAAAAGCTCTGAATCCATACCAGAAGGCGTCCACGAATTCCAGCGTTGCGCAGTTTGTGCAAGAGACGTTAGTGGGGGACGCTGTCAAAGGCCTTTTTGAAGTAGATGTAGATGGCGTGCACCACATTGCCTTCATCACGTGCTTCGGTCCAGCGTTCGAGCGTAAAGAGCAGATTCGTGAGGCAGGACCGACCACCGTGAGGCATAGACTATCCATGTCTCCAGCCCGTTGTCAGAACAATCGTCCTGCACATCCCGAGTTTGCTATTCAGGTGAAGTCCTTGACAATTCCAAACTGAGGCCTGTAGCCGGTTGAATGCCTGGCTGCCTTGAAAACTCAATATGTAACCGTTTCGTCTAACCTGACTTTCGAAAAGATTGTGCAGCCTAGATATCCGACTTTACCCACAATGGTGGGTTGAGTTTTATTTACAGCGACGGGGGCTTCTCTGTAGTTTGTGTCTTGCCATGAACATCGTCTCCTCCGTGTTGATGTCCGCACCCTAACGCAGCCGGGCTTAATTTTTCCAGATAAGAGGTATGCATTATCATAATTGAACATCAGGTTAGTTAAGATGGGCCCAGTCTTACTTTTCAAAAAGTTTTCAATAGTACTTATAAGGCTGTTGTACATTTGACATAGAATATGCGTAAGACTTGGATGTTTTTGTGGGTTTAGTGCAGTACCGCGTTTCCAAGTGATCTTTAAAGCCTTCTAAAACACAGTGAATGCTGAATGGTATTACCGACAAAGACAAGGAAGACTGGGATGGCCATTTCTGGCTTACTAGCCATCGTCAACAAGTCATACCCAACCCCGAATATACGTCACTCTAAGATCGCGTAGGAGTTGTGTTGATCGTCCTCCACATAACAGAGCCGATATGAATTACTTTTGCATGCACAGATTATTTCGAAAAGGGGATTTTAATTTAAAAGTGCAGTAAGAATTAGCACAATGCAATGAAAACTGTGGCCTCGGATGTACCTATGCACGAACAAAGATAACTCCTTCGCATTTCCGTCTTAAAGGTTTCGAAAAGAACTTTCTTTATTCCGGATATTTATGATTCAGTTAACTGTACTATGATCGATTCGCTTAGTTGAAGGGCAGAGCTTTGCGCGCTTCCTCAAATACAGTTTAGACCAGGATTCGAATTATGAGTTGGTTTATCCGCAGCCGTGGTAGATTCCGCATGTCCTTGCAAATGACACCAAGTACTTGGAATTATTCAGTTTAAACTCGGTAGAAAAGGCACCAGATTAAAGAGCAAAACTCATTTGTTGTCTTCACTTTTACAAAAGTTAAATATCATAAGGTGGCACCATAACTTCCCGCAGAATTTATGGAACTATTATTATTTTTTTCCTATCCGGGAAAGTTCATTTTGCTCTTGAGCCTACCCAGTGAAAACCTATAAAAATACCTAGTCACTCTGCATTATAAATTTCATGTGTGCTGAAGGCACAATGCACGTGACACTCGTTGAAAAATGTTTATCCTTAGATAGGAATGTGTGCTTCCGTTTTGATAATTCCAAATACGTCACGAACATGCATTCTACAGTCGATAGTGAATACTAATCAGATATGTTCCTGGAACTTGCAAGACTGATCGAGGCCTGCGCAAATAAACCCAGTGTTAAATCGTAACTGTTCATTCTGTCGGACTTATAAGGCTTAATGAAAATAGTAATACCACTGTTCTGTTTTTCTAGTTCTACCTTGTCTCAGCAGATTGGGCAGAATACTAACCAGTTAATAAAAGCTAGGCGTAGTCAACGGCTGCCAACATGCGAGCGACCTACTACGACCCGTACACTCCTAAGCCCAAACTTCAATTCATGTAAAATAATTGAAACCATAATCAAGAAGGCGACTATGAAGTACCTGGAGGAGAACAACTTACTCAAATGATTCCCACAGGGCTTCAAACAGAGCTGCCCTTGTCTTTCCAGTTTATTTGTCCGTACCGAGCAGCAGACTCATGCAGTGGACTGCAATCGTGAGGTTGACGTCAAATATACCGATTTCAAGAAGGCCTTCCAGAGCGACCCCAGAAAAAGACTAATCTACAGACTATCTGAAACTAAGATGGGGAGGGTTGCTGGCTTGGACGTCTGACTATCTTACACGGATATGGCAGACAATGTGCATTGATGCCTCGAAGTCAACTCCCCATTCCCATCCTAAGTGCTGTCCCTCAGGACTGAGTCTTCGGGCCCTTGCTCGTCCTAGTCTACATCAGCGACTATGGTAGGGGGCGCTCACCGATCGTTCATACGGAACTCACTCGTTCCGTTGTGCCTTAAGGGCTCTCTCACGAGCCCAACCAGCAGCCGCACAGCGGCGCATGATATATAGGCAGAATGGTATTACCGACAAAGACGAGAGAGACTGGTCTTGTCTTTGTCGGTAATACCATTCTGTCTATATATCAACGACTATGTCGACATGCTGGGTTACGGCATCGTCATTTTTGCTGACGATGTTCAACTGTGGAGAGCCATCAGCTCTGAAGCAGACAGGCAGGCACTTCAGGTGAGACTCGGCCGAATTAGCAGCTGGTCTGTTCGTTTGATCTTAAATTGCAACGTTGGCAAGTGTGTGGTCATAAGAATCCTTAAAAGAGGGACCCTGGAGGAGGAGGAGGAGGAGGAGGAGAAGGAGGAGGAGGAGGAGGAGGAGGAGGAGGAGGAGGGCAATTTATTCCCTTACCACATTTATATGCAGTCTCTTTTCAATGTTGATGAAGGGATGTTGTAGTGGACAGCCATAGTGGCAACGTCGCGCCTCTCGCTAGCGACTGCACCTATGCCCTAGCGACAGCCTGCTACGACACGCACGTCTGCCCGGCTTCGATTTATCTCGCTGCAATTCACTGTCTGCACCACGCATCTGGTCGATACTCTGCCTGAACCATGCGAGGCTTGTCACTACCCTCGCGCAAGCTCGGAGCCAATCAACGCACCTCCTCTCGCTGATTGTTACATTGGCGGGCACAGCCCAGAACACTAGCGTAAGCAATCTGTCACGACACTTTTGCAGCGGCGACCTTCGGCGACACACGGCTCGTCGCTCTCGCGGACGTCGCCTCCGCGGCGCCGGACGCATCCTCGTTCGGTTGTCAACTTTCCCCTTCACTATTCTGTATAGAATAAAGTGTCTTAACCCAATGGCGTCCCGCTTCTCCCAACATGGGATATGGCCTGAAGTTGTGGCGTACTGAACATACACCATCACCGCTTAGCCGCTACAATGTACATCAGCGTCCTGATGACCTTGTAGTGGGCAGCCATCATGTCAACGTCGCGTCTCTCGCCAGCGCCTGAACCTACGCCCTAGCGACAGCCTGTTTTGACACGCACGGCTGCCCGGCTTCGATTTGTCTCGTTGCAATTCACTGTCTACACTACGCACCTGGTCGATCCACTGCCTGCACCATGCGAGGCTTGTCACTGCCCTCGCGTGGGCTTGGAGCCAATCAACGCAACTCCTTTCGCCGATTGGTTACACAAGGCGGACACAGGTTAGACCACTGCGTAAACAGTCTGCCAGGACACTTTTGCAGCTGCAACTTTCGGCGACACATGGCTCGTCGCGCTCGCGGACGTCGCCTCCGCGGCGCCCGACGTACCCTCGTCCGGTTGCCAACTTTGCCTGTTGCTCTGTTTAGAATAAACCTTCCTTTCAACTTGGGATATGACCTGAAGTTGTGGCGCACTGAGCATATACCATCACCGCTACAACACCATAGCACAAACCATCGTCACAGTGTCTAAAGGTAGGTAGACCCACGACACGGGTGTTATTCGCACTACGACGAAGATTTGTGCAGATTAATAAGGATCTGTTCGGAAAAAAACCTACAGGGAACTTGTTCGGTATCGACTGGGATAGGTCGTGCAGGTCTGGCGTCCATGGTTTAAGAAGGATTATCAACGGCTGGAAGGAATGCGAGCGAGGACTACAATGACGGTCAAAAATCTTGGTTATCTGCCTTACGAAGCCACACTGGGTGAACTTAATTTGTTCCCTCTCAGTTACAGGCAAATACGCAGTGACCTTATTTAAAGCTACCGCAAAAAAACAGAGGTCATGAGCGTGCTCAGCGAAATGACCTCCGGACATGTAAAATTTCTCCGTTCAGTTCAGCTGCGTTTCCTCTTGCGCTGGCTGGATCACCTGATGAGTTCCACTTTGAGCCCTCGCCACTTCTCCCTCGAGGCAAGTGTGAAATCACTCCAAAATAAACTGCTGGGTGGTCATTGTGGAGTGCAAATTTACAATTCGGCAGTAGCTGCGCTTGTTCCTTATTCTGGAATGCAATCCTTAACGGCCTCGGTAAGCCCAACTCATCCCCTGTTGAGTCTTTTATTGGGCCCATCCGGAAAGCATTTAGTACGGTGGCTTTGTCGTCTCCTTCTATTTGGGATGCTGGTGGAATATTTCCATGTAATTATGTCGAAAGTAGAGGCAGACATTTAAAACTATCGGACTGTCAGAGGACGTGAGTGTGCCCTAGATGTAGTTGACTTCTTCGACCGTCTGCGTGGTCATCCTTCTAAAACGCAGAGGATGCGTGTCCGTATGGACCTCCGACGGAAGGCCCTCTCGCAGAGAGTCATTGGAGCACCGAACTACCTGCCTGATGATGTGGACCTCTCAGAAACTGTCGAAACATCTAAATTCGTACTAGGTACTTATTTGTTGAGAGACGACTCTGCACATAATCTCGATTATGTCGGAGGCGGCAGTCGGAGGCGCCCAGCTGGATCATTCACCGGTGAATCCACACTTATCAGAAATAGTAATTTAGAAATGGATTTGGCACCTATTCAAGCGCATATCTGAATGGTGTCTATCTTGATAGTTATAACGCGTGCATACACCGACGAAAACAGACGCGGATTCTCGCTGTTGCCACCCTCACGTTCGTTACCATCCTTTGAAGCATGTCTGGACAAAGCACACAAATGATGTGATAAGTAAGGTGACAGACAGGTAGTTACGATGGCAATTTCTGATAGTATTCTAAGAACCCTCATTAATATTAATCCACAGGTTTCTACTATCCTTCCTCCTCATCTTTCGCCTGAAACCTTCTTTCTAGATCCTCCGTCGCACAGGTGCCCTCCCACTCGATCTCCTTATCTCCAGGAAAAGCATCCGTTCACTTATGAATACGCTGTTGTCAAATACCACATACACATCTGCCAGTATCGTAAATTGATGGCCATATACAACTCCTTTCACACTGGCTAGCTACTTCGGACATTTGTGGTGACCCCTTTGGAAATTTGGCATTTGAGAAAATCGTAATCGATACTAGCGCAAACCGCAACAGTAAATTAAAACAGTCAGTTTGGTGTCCATATTTTTGCACACATGGAGGGGTGTTCACACGTCTGGTTTGCCTACAAAACTCACGGTACACCTTCCGATTTAATTTGGTGTCCCAGTAAACCGCATTCGCACGCGGTAGCCTGTCGACGTGCAGCCAATGAATTTATAGCAGTCTTAGTGAACGTCCTTCCAATCATGTGGATTTGGAAACGGGGGCTTGAATCTCTGCCTCAAATCGTGGATATTTGCTCTCGCACTTACCCCATCGACGTTAATCCTTCCCAGGATCAAATCATTAACCTATGCCTAGAGGAATACTTTTTTCATTAGCCTTTGAATGATTCTGATGGAAAATAGGCTTTACAGCAGACTGTACGTGACACAGAACGGCAGGAAGTCCTCAATTCAAAATAACCTGCCCAATCGCCTACTATTGCATCGAGCTTAGGCGAAACGCAGGCTTGATTCGGAGCACTAGTCGCAGCTAAACGGCTGTGAAGACCGAGTTGATAATGTGCAATCCTCCTGTCTCTGGATCGATGACCCCCTGATACATACACACAACTCGAGCTCCACTTCAATCTGCATGCACGAAACCCCACCCTACCACCCCCTCGCCTCTCGCACAAGATCAGGCGATCTTATCGCTAGGCGATGCACCTTGACTGGCGTGAGGCTGTTCGCGACTGACACTTGCTTTGTGAATGGTGCGTGGAGCCTTAGTGCGATGAGAGCAACATTCGTTATGGCGTAATACAGAGCTACAGGTTTGCGCTTCAGTGTCAAGCCACGCCCGAAGGTATAGCCGCTGTGTGCTCTACAACTGCCTTCCCGATAAAAACTGACAGATCTTCCTTATTCCAGCCTTCCAGCCTTTTTCGAGCCTTCTTTATCAGGATACATCAAACCCACAGCGTTGTCGCTGACTGTTGCGTGCATCAAAATATTTAGCTTACAACACATTTCGTATGGGACTTCTGATTTGTTTAATTTTGTCTACTAGAACTACCAACGAACAATTCACATAGTCTTAACTGGCAGTATCATGTTTAGGCATCTAATTACCCAGTGGTGTCATACAGCATTCGATCAAAATCGCACATTTGTTTCGTTTTTATTCTCAGGTCTTGAACGAATTATACAGGTACATGTGTCTACATGTACACTGTCTACCTGCAGGTAGCCTTTAAATACCTTCAAAAAAGCACACATTACAAACTATGCCAATTGCTGATTTTGTTGTTTTTAGTTTCTTCTGGCAGAAGTACCCCGGTTTCTCTACCGATGAGACATTTCTATGTATCTATCATCGACATAACTGGCAGTATCCTGTTTAGCCATCTGAGTACTTGGTGGTGTTAAACACCATTCAGTCGAAACCGCGTATTCGATTAGTGCTAATTTACAATACTTGAATGGACTGTGAACGCATCCGTGTACATGTGGACTGTCTACCACTTATACATTTAATAGTACAAATTTTCCTCTCCAAATGTCCTACAGCCCTACCAATCAAGTATTTCAGTTGACTGGGGTGCACATTTCCGTTTTGGACTGCTGGATAATTCTGAAGGTCAGACTGTTTCTTTGTTAAAACAACGTAGGATGTTGATTAAAAAATTTGTTTGTTTAATGCGCATTCTGCTACGACGAATTTAACTTGCAGGCGAGTAACTGTAAATAACTGTGCTTAGTTTAAAATTCAGTGTGTGTGTTCAACGTTTCTATGTACAAGGGTTTGCTTCATTGGAGTATGCATATCTATTTTATGCGAATATGTCAGCATGCACCGTTGAAAAAAACGAAACCATTAAGTACGGTAGTGACTCGTATTGTCCCCGAACATTCAGCGGCTTCGAAATTTACTGGACATCTTGCACCTACAGTACCTGTGCTAACTCATGAAATGTCACGAATTAACACAGGCTAACGACTTTGACGCAAAATCGGTAAACACTACGGCTCCCAAAGTCTGATAGCGGAAAATAAACGATGTGTCAAAGAAATAAAGCAAAGTTTTGTTAAGAAAATATTATTTACTGAGATAAAAATAAATAATTTTCGACAAAAGTCACATTTTCGAGAAACGCCTATATTACAACCAAGTTAATAAAGGCTACGTATGAGGACGTATAAAGGAGGAGGGCGCATAAAAGGTCAAAAATAATTAAGGGCAGAAACAGATACAAAAAATTAGTACTTTGTAGATTGTCCATTCGAATTAATAACAGCAGAAAGTCTTTCCGACATAGACATGACAAGGTTATCTATCGTGGATTGTAAACTGTAATTATTGAGTATGAAATCCAATTTTTCCTGCATTGAAAGAGTCTTCTTAGCTTTGTGCCAATTTCTTTTGACTATTCCAAAAAGATTTTCGATAGGATTCAAATCGGGACTGTTGGCCGGGATGAAAATGGATTGGAGGCCAATTGCGGAGAGCGTGGTTGTTGTCTAAAATGTTAGATTATATTTGCTAGCGGACGTGTTCGGTGGAACACTCATGCAGATTGTCGAATCCGCACTAACTTAACTTTGGACTGGCGTGTTCCGATGTTAATCACAACTCCACCGCATGTGTTTCACGCTGAATGCAAAAAAAGACTTCTGACCGAAAATTACCGATATTCACAATGACTGACTAATAATGCCTTCTTTTTCGGAAGAAATCAAGTATGCCGTTTCTCTTAGGAGCAATTTCGGAGACAGGGCCGACTTAATTTTCAAAACTGGAGCTTGTTCTTAACAGTGTTATTTTACTGTGAGGAAAAGCACTCGATCGCTAAAGCGAAAGTAATGTTCACTTAAGGTTTCAAGTTCATTTTCGAACAAGGACGGCAACAGATTGAAGTTGTGGACGCACAGAGGGTGAAATATGCATAGGCTGCGCACGCATATTCTTACTAATAACGTCCGCACTTCTGCAAATATTAGCACATCGTTTCATGATGTCTCGAGTAGATACATCCAAATTGTGACTGACGGTGATCTACCCGTGCTTTGAGTAATAACACAGCTATTTGTTTTTATAACCGACTGGCATTTCCGACATTGGTAACTGACATAAGTGAAGAAGAAGAGTCGAACACCGGACCTCTATCTGCGAATGTCTCTGATGATGGATTCGAGTGAGAATCCGAAACGTCAGGCAAGTAAACTTCTTGTCCCAGTGATAGCATCTTCATCTTCTGAACTTCGTTTATTATCCTGAGCTTTCAGACTCGTACAGGAGTCCATCGTCAGAGGTAGTGGCAGAAACAGGACAAGCGGCAGTTATAAGGCACGTAGGCCCAATCATCGACCGACGTCGCACGACTGGAGATGACTACGCAGGGCTTTGTACGCCGGCGCCAGATCGATAAATCGATTGACCGAGTTCTCATCCGAGGCCCAGGCTTCAATCAATTCTCGGCCTGTTTTGTTTCCGGCGTGGGCGACTAGTTTGGTGGCTGCGAAGTTAAACTCGTGACCCATTTCGTAGGTGTGGGCGGCCACTTGTGAAAATGCGTCGCCTCGCCGCACAGCCAGCTTATGTTCGTGTATGCACGATCCGAGCATGCGTCCAGTCTGTCCTGTGTAGTGACAAGGACAATTTTGACACGGAATGTGATACACTACTCCAAATTGCTCTTCAGGTTTTAACAGGTCTTTAATTTTCATGACCCTGTTGCGCATAGTGGCTTTGAGGCGGTGTGCAATTCCAACACCTAGCTCCGCAGCAATGCGCTCGGTCGCTTCTGAAACACCCTTGATGTATGGCAAAGAATGCCATATCGTCGGTGACGTTGATGTTCGAGTTCTCTGGTGGCGGCCGCGTAGGCAGCGACTAATGAATGCCCTCGGATAGCCATTTTGCACAAACTGGTCGCGGAGATAACGGGCCTCACGTGCTCTGTCCTCCGGTTTGCTGAGACGAGTTTGGATCCGTCTGAAGAGCGTCTTCACACAGCTTCGTTTGTGAGCCACCGGATGGTTGCTGTGGAGACTGAGAAGCTGTGTGGTGTTCGTTGCCATCCTATAAACCGTCGTTTCAAGTTCACCGTTAAGGTTTCGTCTGACGAGCACATCCAGGAAGGGCAACTGGTGTTCCTGTCCTTCTTCCTTCGTGAATTTTATATCAGGGAAGACTGTGTTGAGCTGAAAGTCGGACCCAATGTTGACATTTTCTGAGTGCACTTTACACTATTTCGATGTTTTTTTTCAAACAAAATCTCAGGTCATGTCTATTAGCCCCAGGAATCCCTGGCATCTGGTGATGAGAAGATCCCCACTATGTTTAATTCTCCTCTACCATCATATCCGTTGGCGACAATCATTTTTCCCTAAAGCCATGCATTACTTCGGAAAATTAGCATCTCCCTTGTAAAAACTAACTGGTCCACAGGTTTCATCCCTCGCAAGGATAAAGACGTCATTAATCGGTCACCTTAGGTGTTGGACACTGCACACCCATTCGACGTTTCCAAAAGAGATGACACAACAGGTTACATAACAAGTCGTTTATTTCTTAACATGCGGGCAATAGAAGAGGCAAAAGAAACGCAGAAGTTACATGCCAATGCTAGCAGCTCCAGCGATAAAGTCGAGCGACTCCAGTGGTTTCTTGGACGACCAGGTCCAAGATGGCAAGTCGTTGCTGTCATCAACTGATCCATCTGGAGCTGTGAGAGTCTCCACCGTGTTTCGTGATCTGGGCAAAAAGCCTGCAAAAATTGAACAATGCTATTAAAAAGCTATTTTAGTAAATATGTGAGTAGAGAAACTAGGAGAAGATTTGCCCAACACAGCTAGTAGAAATCTGTTTCACAAAATCTCCGAGTAGACAAATTAAGCAATATACCGAGCAATTAAGGAGAGGCTTTAACTATTCTGTAGCACAATTCTAGCAAAGGAAGTCGGTACGCCATGCAAAGTCACATCTTCACATTGTTGCCATCATACGGATGTCTTAATCCTCCTCATAAAATGGAATACGTAGAAAAGGTCATGGAATGGTATGCAAGGGAGAGAGAGATTAGGAGAGTGGAGAAGGAATGCAGTTACACTGTGCGTCAGTGCAGAGCAAAGGTGGAGCAGAAGGAGGCATCATTACCGAGAGCAAATACGGCGTCGGTGGAGGTGAGAAGCGTGAATGACCAGCGGGGTTCCTTCATGCCGGACAGCTCTGTCCATTGACCCTGGGGACAACTGACGTCCGGGGGTGAGAACATCTCCACCACGTCCAGATCTTTTTCACCATCATAGCCCCCGGCGACGATGATTTTCCCCCGAAAGTGGGTCGCTGCCAGCGCCGATCGTGCAGTTCTCATGGGTGCGGCTGGCTGCCAAAAGTCCTCCGTGCTGGCCGAGGCCGCCCTTTCTCGCCAGCCTGCTTGCAAATGACAGAACTCCATGGAAGCCAGCCAGCAGGAGTCATTCCGACCGCCAAAAACGAATACTCGGCTATCGCCGGGCAGGCAGGCTGCAGCTGTGGCGCTCCGCTTCTCTCGCAGATCGGGTAGTTTGAACCACCTGTATTGGAAGGAGACGAGTGAGAAGGCAAAAAAGGGAAACTTTTGTAAGATAAACGGGGCAACAAGCAGGCGCTAGGACGAGTGTGATCTCACCTCTCCTGACAGACGTCGTAGACTTCACAAGAGGCGAGGCGACCATGGTTACCGCGTCCACCGAAAATGCCGATAAGCGCCTCCCCTCCGGCTTCCCTTACGACTGCGGCTGCGTGGTACGAGCGTCCAACAGTGAGGGACGCGCGTTTGCGCCAGCGCTGTTCTCCCACCAGAAACTCCTCGACGCTCGCTGAGTTCTTCACTTGCGCAGTGTCTCCTCCAACCACGAAAATGCTCTCTTCCGTGGGGTGGGGTAGAAAAAAATGTTCATAAAGGGCTTGGATGAGGCGGATGATAGGATAAAATAAAGTACAAGGTCTACTAAAGCAGAGGCGTGCGCAATAACAAATGCCAACATTTGCGGGGTGCGCTGGCGGACCCTGTTGTCGGCATTCGTCGCTCAACGGGACCACTGCCGCCACCCCCTTGTTTTGTGGTCAAAATCCTGGTCATTTGTGTGTGGACCAGACGGTGCGGAGTGGAGCGCCGAGGCGAGGATCCGTCCGAGCCATCCACCTGCGGCCTCCCCCGTCTCCGGTCTTCTTGACTCTGTCTTGACACTGGACTCAGGCGGGGGAGGAGGAGAGAGTGTAGGTAGATGTTACGCAAGTCTACTGGCACTATAAACCCCTGCGTAAGTCACCGTCCCTGCTCCCACCACTGCTGCTGTGGGGCACACGGTGGACATCATCGAAATCGTGTGTGCGTGTGTGTCAAAAGTCTGCCAAAATGGTCGAATTCGACAAAGAAGAAAACAAGACAGGTGCGCAGAAGAGGGGATGCGTAACTGTCAGGCAACTCACCGTCCACGACACTGCAGGAGGCGTATTCACGCTTCTCCATGTCAGCAATCCTTTCTTCCTTTTCCAGCTGCGAATCGAAACGCAGAACAGACCACCAGTCCTGACCTTTGCTGCGTCCAAATACGAAGATCGTCGGATGCAGTCTCCAACGTCGGTTGAAGGGACAGGGAGTCTTGTCCTTGTCTGCGTTGCTCATCCACCGCTCCACCTGAGTCATAAAACGACTTTCATTTGAAATAACTGACGAACTGGAACAGCATGTACTTACAGACAGTCGTTGCTTTCCTGGAACATTGGATGATTATCCACTAGACGATTGCGGAATTGGATAGTCGTCTGACACCAACGAACCTCCTTTAACATCTCTGGAGCGTGCAAACTCAGCCTCTTATTATCGGCCTCTTTACCGCCAGAACCCACCCAACTTGAAATGGCCATAAAAACGTCCTCCTCAGAGTCAACTGACAGACTATCGTTTCGCAGCAAAGTCAGCACGGTGTCCGCTGGCAAGCGAACAAAGAGGTCACTCGAGACTAAACTTTTAAATTGCGCGTTCATCAGACTGAGGCAAGTCTCCATCAGGGATCCTATGCCCAGAGATTTGGCAAAGTCCCATGTGGCTGCCAGATTTTCTAAATTCACTCTTTATAGCCGACAGTTAGAAAAAACCGACACATATTTACCTATTGGCCATGAATTGCACTGCCCGATTCTCGAGATCAGACAGTTTCACCATTTTCGCAAAGAGCACTATGCCCTCCACATTCGTCTGCGTCATTTCCAACTGCCCCGTATACACATACTGGATGACTGAATTTGCGAGGCTAGAAAATGCATAATCAATGAGCACAATCAGAGGAAGGAGGATGATTTTACTTTAGAGGCATGGTTGGCCACTTTAGAACCGATTTGTCCTTATCGAGGGCACCACTGAGAGCAGCTCGCAGAGACGGAATACGAGCCGCTAGTATTATTCGATGAACATTGAAAACAGAGCCATGCTTCACCTAACAAACATGCACAAATTTACGCGTAAAGAACGGTAACCGCTACCTCTATGCTGAGGTCTGTGAATTCTCCCGAAACGCGAATCTCGTTGAGGGCTGGACAGCTGCGAACCAGGGGAACTGCGTCTTCGAATAACTCTACTTCTGCGAGCACCATCTCGAGTGATAACCGGATCAGGAGCGACGAATTGTCGCCAGTGCCATTAGCATTGCCTCTTATCGCGCCAGCGCACTTTACACCCGCACGCACGCACTCATGACCTTCAGGTACTGATTGGCTGATTACGGTTAGGAGCGGATGCGATTGGGCGATAGCCGGCACTGTGATGTAGTGTAATGCTTAAGTGAGAACCCCAGAGTTATTTTTATTGGTCAGGCCTAAGCTGGCTAGAAACGGACGATGGCGTACGTTCAATGCCAGATGGACTGACGTGTAACTTGCTAATGAGAAAACCGTCTGCGGTAATTCAAGCCAGTGGGTTTTGGTTCGTTTTGTGCTGATTAAGAAGGCTAATGAAAACCGCATGGTTGTCCGTTTAAACTGTGAGGACAGTTTGAGTTCCGCGTCGTCAGTGGCGGCACCAGACAATTTAGGATAGTGGTGTATTCGGCAGCCGCCCCCCCCCCCCCGTTAGGCATTAGAAATTTGCACTTTAGGGCCTCTACACATTATGTGACCTGTCACACGAAAGGTGCCCCCGTCCTTCCGCCCTGTAACACAGCTCTACCGAACCCACTCTGACACTTACTGCCTCCACCCACCCTATCCACACACTCTGCTTGTATTAAAAGATGAACCAGAATCGATTTCTCTTATCGACCTCAGGTAGGATAATTCTGAAGACAATACTTGGGTTACTTTCGCAGCTAAATACCCAAAGAGAATACGTAACGTCAACTACGGCACTTACCTATAGTACGTGACCTATCTCGCGAAACCTGATAATCGAAACTGATGCGACAATTTCTGGAGGTCTTAAACTTTACGCATTTTGCTTGTTTATTCAACCCCTTCGATGAATTGTCCTTTTCTTGTGCGGACATTGTACTAACCTAATTATATCCAGCAAAATATTAACAAATTTTTCAGCGTAAAGCAATATGCAATCCGTGCAAATTCGCACAATTTCACATGCTAATACCTGTCTTAGACTTTGCTTGCCCATTTGAGCGTGGTTCCTATTAAAAGGAGAGTAATTTATTCGTGAGAGTTTTGATTAACAGAGGTTTGCGGACTTGAGAATTCGTTTTATGTTCCATGCTAACCGTGGTAATCAATTTGCTCACACAAAGATCATTTTAAAAGAACCAGACGTTTTATCGATTTTCAGAAGTCATATTAGCAGGTCTGTGCAATTTGTTGTCCTGAAGTGCAGTAATAACGCAGACAGGGATTCCTTCGTTTAAATCGGCTGAAGTTGTTTTGCCGTTTGGAAAATGCTACGTGATGTCACAGAGCTGACAACCACCGAATGGCCATTCCCAGTCTTGAACATAGGAAACATTAATTGCCATGTAGTCTAGCTTCTGCAAGTACCTTATTCAGAAATGGAACGAGAAAAGCATTAGCAGTTTCACCAAAATATCAGTATTTATATGGGCACTCGGTCCTGCATTCATAATTGCGGATTGAAGTCTAAAAGCGAACAAATTTAGTGCGAAAGGCCGCAATATATAGAAGAAGACATAGTTTTGCGTTTAAGATAGAAAAATATGAGTATTGTTTAAAAAATTGAAAGAAACGGCCAAAAGTATCGAATTTCTTCTTGTTCTCATCTTAAAAAAGTGCTAAGTACACAGAGATCCGTCAATGAGGTCCAATATCAAAGCACTTAAAGAGGTAATTTATTATAGAGGGTCTTCTAATTGATTAAAGGCATATTTGTTAATGACCTTCGTTGTGGATGTCTGTTTTATTCGACAATGAAGTTTAATGCTTAAGCATGCCTTCAAATGTGACACAAACGACCTTCTACATGAAAAGAGCGGCCAAACACTCGTTACTTTGGTAAATGCCTTTAACAAGTATCTTATTTTAAAGTTTTTAACAGAGGCATGATACAGAATCTGTCTTTATGGGCGATCGGATGACAACACGGAAAATCAACGATAATTGAAGGCCGATCTGAAACGTAACGTTATTCTGAACAGACAAAAATTAAACGTTAATTTAAAAAAAGGAAAGTTCTATTTATAAACACAAAATAATATGTTTACGATTATGCCTATGCAGGTTGTAAACCTGCAGTTCTGTATTACGTCATAACAAATGATGCTCTCATTAGATTATGGTGAGACGCATCAATCACAAACGATGTGTCAGCCACGAGCAGTCCCACGCAAGCCTAGGTGCATCGCTCGGCAGTAAACATTATCATCTGGTGCGGAGGGAGAGGGGGCGGTTGGGTGGGGTTTCGAGTGTAACAGATTGGAGTCGCGAACGAGTTGCGTGCGTAGCATAGGGGGCGTCCACCCAGTGACAAGAGGGTGACACACTCTCAGCACGGTCTTCACTGAAGGCTCGCAACGGCAGGTGCTCCGAATTACGCTAGCTCTTCCCTAGAGCTTGATGTAACCATAGGTGATCCAGATTATGGTTTAGAGTTGAGGGATTTCTGCGGCTGTGCGTCACACACCGTCTGTTATGAAGTGTGTTGGTCGGAAACGCACATGTTGAAAATTTTAACGCATTCTTCCACGCATGGAATTATGGTTTGTTCTTGGGCAGGATTAACATCAGTGGGGTATGTATCATAGCAGGAGTTCGCGGATTGAGGTATGGATTCGAGTTCTGGTTTTCAAATCCACATACCTACTATATTTCTACCTACTATATTGCTTTCAGTAGGCCTTTTTGGTGTATTCTATAAGAGCTGCATGACGTCACGCGCTGTGGTGACTAGCCCTTTCATACCACCTCATTCGCAGACTACCTTCAGTTGCCAACAGATGCCAAGAGAGGAGTTCCAGGAAGCAGTGATGAAGAAGGAGACACGATGAGTCGAATAAGGGCTTACTTAGCCTTACATTTCGCATTCCTATTTGAACCCATCATCAGAGCCAATAGCCAAATCACCCAAGAGTCCAAACGGATGACAGAATCCCGCAGCGTGCGATAAGCGTGGGAGCCGATAATATTGACGCGTAGTAACGGCATGGAAACTGCATACTTCAACACCTGGACATTCGAGCCGTGATGCACTCGGGAGCTGCCAACTGTGATAGGCATCTAGCGGCCGAGCAACTACATCCTATAAATACTGCAACACCTGGGCAATTTGCCACCTTTATCTGACTCTGTCTTTGGTGATGGATAAGAGTGAAAATCCGAAGAGTCAGGCTAATAAAGCTCCTGTTCCAACGATCGTGTCTCCCTCGTCATGACTATCTCCTGGAACTCGCCTCTTCGCTTCCATTAGCAAGTCGCAGATACGGCTGCATTATTTATAGAATGCAGTTGCCATGCCATTGCATTCCTAAGAAAATTCAGGACTCACTCCTTTAGCAGGGATTGCTGCACATGGCGTGATGTTTGGACGTTGGTGCAATGACCGCCCGATCATCTAGCCCACCGACCTTGGCGTTGGGAACAGCGTTCGCCTGAGCGGTCCCCGCGTGGGTAATTACTTCACCTAGACGAAGTCTCAGCACCCAACATGGATGGAGAATGTCATTGCACTTTTTAATAGGCGCGGAGGGGGGCGGCAGTGAACCATGATTTAAACAGCCAGCAGCTCACGTAATTTTCACCTCTCGCGAGAATCTGGGCCTCATCGAACTTGAACGTGTTGCCGGGTCTCTTTAAATGGCCCGCGACCTGAGAGTTGGCATCATTCCTCCGCACTGTTGCTGTGTGTTTGGTCATTCCAGTTCAGAGCAGTCTTCTGGTTTCTCCGACGTAATTATTTTGTCCGAAATTGTGCCAGATCCGATAAGCGACTTCAGATGTTTTTTACCGTGGTTGATGGTCTTTCGGTTGCATCATGTGACGCCCGTTACCTAGCACGTTCAAACCATGGCGTTCACGCATTACATTCATTATGGACTTTTGCAGTGACTAACTACGTGTCAAATGGTCGCAGGATTCTTCTCCAACCGATGCGTGAGTTTCGAATTTGGTTTAAAATTTTCGTCCTCGGAGGTCTAGATTTTTCGACATTTCGACCTACTGCACGCTCCTGCAGCCGACTGGAGTTAAAAATGTACTTCAAGATAGCAATATTCGCATCGTCCACAAACAAAAACACGACTTTCGCAGAACGTGGACTTCGACCACTACCAGTTTCTACATATGTAGAGGCACAGAGAGCGGAGAGCAGATGATCCCCGCCCCCTCCCCCCGCAAAAGAACCAGGGACAAACAGATGATTAATAATAAGACTCATATCACACACAAGTAACTTAATTCACATCAGAGGGAGAAATTAGGCCACAATGGACTAATTATTGAAGAGGGAACGGCATAAATCGGACGACTTCGTCGTACTCGAGGAAAAGAACCTTTTAAGGTGAAAAGGCAGAGCTTGCCTGTGCAATCGACAGAACCCCCCAGCGACCGAGTAGACACAGCCGCAGTGGATGCGAATATCCTCTTTATTGACATAAACGATAGGGACAGTATTGTCCCAAACACGACGCGGTTAGTTCAAGAAAAAGTCCCCAAAGGTGATAGCAACCTAAACATCGTCATGAAAGGTTTGCCAGAAACTCCCAAGTCACCATCATCACGCAACAAAGATATGTACAGTGAGTGACCTATCTCATGAAATGTTGGCTGAAATTCTGAAATGCGTTTTCGATAAGGAAGGATTACTTGGTCGCGGTTTTAATACTGCTTATCTTGCGACATACTCTTATAAAATTTCAGACTTGTCAAGATGTCGGCTTTTAAATGCATTTCTTTTCAATCTCCTGTAGAAAGCGTGCTCGGTAAAAAATGACTATTTAAGTAGCATGCATTTTACCATTGATTTTTGATGGTCTTTGAAATTCAAATATATTTTATAGAAACCATAAACAAAAATATGCTTTCTTTTAGTCAGTCAATAGAAAGGAAGGAGTGTAAGTAGGTTTTAAAAAAGTTTCTAATTTTGAGACTTTTTAAGACCGCGAAATGTACATTCGCATAGCATCGTACCTAACCGTTTACCACTGCTCCTCATGAAATGTACAACATGATCCGCATCCATTGCAAAATTTTATGAACTCTGTATGATATCTCTTTAATGGCATAGAAAAATGTGTGATTTTCTTTAAGCGAAACGCATGCACCTTGTAGAGTGAAATCACTAAGCGCTAATGCAACGAATGATCAGGCTCCAAATTATTCGGCAATTAGAACACTTTTTAAAACCTAATTATACTCCTTCCTTAAGTATAAAATATAAAGAAGACGTGATTCTCTATTGATTGCCTAAAAGAAAGCACACTTTTGTTTGTGGTTTCTATAAAATTTATTTGAATTTACACGACCATCAAAAATCAATGGAAAAAATGCATGCTACTTAAGTAGTCATTTTTTCCCGAGCACGCTTTCTACAGGAGATCGAAAAGAAAGGCATTTTAAAGCCGACATCCTGCCAAGTCTAAAATGTTATAAGAGTATGCCACAAGGTAAGCAGTATTACAACCGCGACCAAGTAATCCTTCATAATCGAAAACGCATTTCAGAATTTCAGCCAACATTTTATGAGATAGGTCACTCACTGTAGTTCCGAGAACAATGCCCTGTAATACAGGGGCTTCAAGAGGCACACGCAGACGCACCTAAAAAACGCGTTCCGACAGATCTCGGCTTGTTCTAAGGTCTACTGAATACAATACTTCAGCCCGACCAAGAAGTTTCGAAATTGAAAGCCTTCAGACTCGGAAGGCGCACTCCTGGACCCTCGATCTCACCGCATCCTAAGACCCTCAAAAGCAAATTGCAAAGAACATGTTGATCTCACTCTCTCAAGGCGTTTTCAATTAAAATATTCCCACCAAGGGGTTTTTCAGCCGGAATACGCACCACCGGAGCGGCTAAAATGCCGGCAACTCGTGTAGGAGCTCAGACTGTGATAGAGGAGTGGCGAAGAAAACTTGAACTGATAAGAATTAGAAACGACCGTTGAAACAAGAGCTTCATTCGTCTGACGTTTCGGATTCTAGCTCGAACCCATCATCAGAGACAGGGACAGAAAAGGGTCACTGTCATTGTCTCTGATGATGGGTTCGAGCGAGAATTCGAGACGTCAGGCAAACAAAGCTCTTGTTCCAACGATCGCTTCTACTTCTTATCAGATTCTGCAGAGGAAGGTCCTGCTTGACCAATTCACTCTACTGTCTAGAGCGGTGGACCCCTAGCGATTGATGGGGGAAACGTGGTGCATGTGGCCTGCATAGACTTCAGGAAGACTTTCAATAGTGTGCTACACCAAAGTCTCCTGTATAAGCTCATCCGCATAAGGGTAAGAGGCAAGCTTTGAAGTGGATCGAAAACTTCTTGATTGATCGATCTCAGATTGTCCGCCTTGATGACCAGCAATCGGCGGAGTTGACTGCTGCACGCAGCGTACATCAGAGCTCCGTTCTTGGCCCCGTCCTCGTCCTCATATATATACGGATGACTGCATCCGTGGATTGGACTGCAACATTGCCATGTTTGCTGATCACATAAAGCTTTGGAATGTCATCCGCAAAGAGGACGACGAAGCAAATCTATAGGCAAATTTGAATCGACTCGAGCACTGGTCAAGTCACTGGCTCCTCTCGTTCAATGTTGCCAGAAACATTCTGCGAATTAGCAGATCCAACTCTAAGGACCGGAGGAAGTACCTTTTAAATCACACACCGCTACCATAGGTGTCGGTTCAGAAGGATCCAGGTGTGTGGAGAACATCCTCACTAAAGTTATTATTCCGCAGCTGGAAAGTAGCAAAGTCCGAAATGTCCAGCATTTTCGACGTTCGACGAAGAGTGTTTTGGCAAGGTCTTCGGGATGTTCGTGCAGACACAGTTGGAATTTACCGTTCAGGCCTGGAGACCCTGGTCTGTCAAAGACCGTGCCACACTCGAAGAAGTCCAACTATTTGCGACCAAATATGTCAGAGGCCAAAAAACCGACCTTACGAAACTCTACTGTCCAATCTTGACCTATTTTCCCTGGACTACCACCAATTACGTGACGATCAAATTTGAATGTTTCGCATGCCGCGGGGTCGGGATTGTTGCCTCACATCCAGCGACTTCTCTGAGCCGGCCACCACTACTAGCTTCAGAAGGTATCCTCTCAAACTACGTGGACGTAAGGAAATTCTTCTTGGGCCACAAGGTGATTAAGGCATGGAAGTGCGTACACAAAAGCTCTGTAAGCAGTCGCCGCAAACGCCCTCTCCAGGCTATTTGTGTTGTCTGTGTCCGCCTTCGAGGTGCTGAGAACCAGTGCGTGTGTGTGCACCTTTCGTTGTCTCAGCGTCCGCCAGCCAATCAGAGGAGGACAGCGTTGATTGGCCCTGGCACTCGCGAGGCTAGTGACAAGCCTCGCGCGTCCCAGCAGCGGATCCACAAGGACTATGAGGTGGACAGGAAGGCAGCGTGACAAAGGCGGAGCAAGGAGACGCGAACTGCCACACCCCACGTCCAGAGACTTCTTTGAGCCGCTCACCACTAATGCCTTGAGAGGGTATCCTCTAAAATTAAGTGGACGCAAGGAAATTCTTCTTCAGCCACAGGGTGACTAAGGCATGGAAAGCTCTGTCTTTGGGCATCATCATGTCCTCATCCGCGGACGTACTTGCGAGGAAGCACGGCCAGTGCAGGGATATGTACCACCACGTCATCAGAAACTGCCAAATTTTCGCTTTATACTACCCGAACATTTTACGTTACAATGTATACTCCGTCCTATATTTAGGTAACATTATTTTGTAACCTTTTCGTTAAATGCCTCCACCCGCCGTCTACGTGCGAACCAGTGAATCCCGACTGAAGCATAATCGTTTGTTGACAGTTCTCGGATCATGCCGGTACTCACCATATAGCGAATGCTGCAAGGTTTGTAGGTCTTGCTTGGTGTGATTCTCATTAGCAATAGGGAGTGGTTCGTCATTTCTTCTCTGCGCTTAGTTTCCTACCGCATTTACGTAATTGGCATATCTAGCCCATTTGCAACACCAGATAGTTTGCTGTGTGGTCGATTACATGTTTCGGTCCTCTATTTCTTTACCAAGTTTTTGTTCTCTTTGCATTAGCCTGACATGCTTCTTTTATGCCGAATTAGCATGGTTTTCTTGGGCCATGTCGGTTTGGATTAGTTGTATTTCTTCTGGCTTCGGTATCGGTTTTTCTTGGCTTATCAGTTACGACCACCGCTTGAAGCTTCACTGTTTCTTGTCGTAGCCTCAGTTCTATATTCGTTATCTGATTACTATGCAGCCATAAGGTTTTTCTAATTACCAATTGAACACTGTTAGCTCGCGTTTGGCGGCCTTTCTATAGTCCCACCGTCGTTCTGAATGCAGATTCTGTCTCTGACTGACCGTACTTCTCATTCACCGAGACACTTTGGCTGCGATCGTTTTCACTATTTGGAGAAATTTACGGTAACACCAATCACATATCAGCGATAGGATGGTTCGGTTGAAAAGGCTTTATGCGTAGTCGGCGGCAGTTCTCCGCCCGTACTATGCGACTCACCAGCTACTGACTCGATGGACTTGGTGCGATCTGCGGACCTGACGGTTCGTCTAAACCGCGGTACACGGTGTCAATATTGCTGGCAGGTCAAGGTCCCAAACATGTCCGCAGCTGTCCCTTTGTGATTTACAGCCCTGTCACATTCATTTAACAAAGCAGTTCAGTTTGAATAACTTGATTTACAGGAAGTTACTTACATGTGAAGAAATTCCGTTGTGTGAAGGTTTACCACATTTCATCCACTGGATGGTTGATGGAGAGAGAACATTTGATCGAAATGAGACAGAAAGATTTTCCATGCTTCATTCAGGCTAGCTGTGTTCAGCCAAAAACCATTCGCCATTATGAGTAGATCACGCTGCGATTACTTGCTTCTGCCTTTTAGAAGGAAAAGAGATAACGACATTTATTATCGAGTTTGCCGCTACTGGTTTTAGCTTAGTTCAATCAGTTTAAATCTGTATATTGACTCTTATGCATGCAAATATGCATACCAAGGTAATTATTTCAGGAATTGTTGAGTGCAGGATATGGAGTTACTACCCGGGACATGACTTTTTAGGGGCAGAGCCGAAAGTTCAATAGACATTTAAGTCGGAGACAATCAACTACTGTGGAATAAACATGTAATGCCCACCCTATAAACCAGTAGTACTATTGGTAGTACAATTTTGGCAAGTACCTAAGTCGGGAGTACGGTATGGCCATCTGTAAACATCTCGCGATTGAAACCATACGAATATTGCTGGAAAAACATTACAACGAGACGGACAACAAAATTAAGATAAAACACCTT
The DNA here is from genome assembly GCA_902702965.1 of Spirometra erinaceieuropaei. Taxonomy (NCBI): domain Eukaryota; kingdom Metazoa; phylum Platyhelminthes; class Cestoda; order Diphyllobothriidea; family Diphyllobothriidae; genus Spirometra; species Spirometra erinaceieuropaei. The sequence goes on from CACRXP010000072.1 coordinate 605,836, forward strand.
GGCGATCTCCTGAAACTCTGCTCGAAGACCCTCTTTACCTTCAATGGAGCCACGCACGAACATGTTGAAGGTACACCGATGGGGTCGCCGTTATCCAGCTTGACTGCTGAGGCAATGTTACAGCGACTGGAGGCACTGGCTTTCGACAAGTATCGGCCGCGATTGTGGGGACGGTATGTTGATGAAACATTTGTCCCCATCAATCTGAACAGGATTGGGAAATTCACACAGCATCTGAACTCGATTTTTCCAGATATCCAGTTCACGATGGAGGACGAAAAAGGTTGACAGTTGTCGTTTCTCAATATACCAGTCCATAGAAAAGGCGATTGGGGACTTAAAACAACGGTTTACCGGAAGGCGATGAATAACTCTCGTATTCTGAGTTTTCTTAGCAACCACCCCCGTTCGCACAAACGCAGCTGCGTAAGAACACTCTACCGGCGTGTAGAAACCCATTGCACCGTGCCAGCCGACAAGAGGGCCGAGGTCCAGTTCCTGAGGAAACTCTTCACCATGAAGGGCTACGTTGGGAATTTTGTCGAAAAGTGCAGGCGTGAAGCCCGGGGGAAAAAACCGAAGGAGCAGCCGAAACTGAAGCGCTGGCGCTCAGTGTCGTACATAGCCGGTTTGTCAGAAGAATTCGCCAGACTGGTGAGCGAATTTGGGATCGGCGTCGAGCACAGACCTGAAGCAACAATCCGCCGGCAACTCATGCAGCCCAAGGACCCGATTCCCATAGGTCAGAAATCGGGAGTCATTTACCGGATAGACTGCAGCTGTGGTCAAACCCATTATGCTGGTGGAACACGCAAGCAGGTTCGAAAAGGACTGCACGGGCACGGGTTGGCTGTGAGACGAAAGGACAAACTCTCCTCGGAAGCCGCCCACGCCTCCTCGCCAGAGCATCACTTTGACTTTGAGTGCACGAGAATATTGCAACACGAAGAAGGAGACGCGATCGCTGGAGCAAGAGCTTTGTTAGCCTGACGTTCCGGATTCTCACTCAAATCAGTCATCAGAGACAGAGGGTGCAAATTGCCCAGGTGTTGCAGTATGTATAGGATGTAGTTGCTCGGCCGCTACATGCCTATCACAGTTGGCAGCTCCCGCGATGCTCTCAACTCTCATCTTGTAACTCAGTTGTAGTGTTGGCAGCAAAACCTCGGTGTATTGATTGGATGTTTACGGAGTATCGTTCATGAGAATCCGCGTTGCGCTGGCACCGCCAGACCGAATGCGTCGCTGCGGTCGTTAGGCTGTTTCCCAACAATGCATTAGTGGCCACATCAGATGCATTGGTAAGTCTGGTGGCTACTTTCACCTCGTCCAGCCGAGGTACCTAACTCTCTCGCGACTTCATGAAGCCACGTATGGCACAGCGGTCACAATCTGGTAACCATCCTTGAGCAAATGAGGGCTCTTGGTGTGTGTATTCCCAGATCCAGTACTACCTTCACATATCTCCATTCTCTTTCCCAACCTCAAACAAAGAGTCCTACGGTGAGGGCGACGATAACTGCACAGGAAACCTCAGCTAAAGAGACATGCTCGCTAAAACATGAGCCCTACTAGCCTGATTCTCACTGGAATCCATCATCAGAGACAGTCAGATAAGGGTAGTAAACTGTCCCGGTGTTGCAGTATTTACAGGATCTAGTTGCTCGGCCGCTACATGCCTATCACAGTTGGCAGCTCCCGAGTGCATCACGGCTTGACTGGCCAGGTGTTGAAGTATGCAGTTTCCATGCCGTTACTACGCATCAAGATTATCGACTTCCACGCTTATCGCACGCTGCTGGATTCTGTCATCCGTTTGGACTCCTGGGTGATTTGACTATTGGCTCTGATGATGGGTCCAAGCAAGAATGCGAAATGCCAGGCCAAGTAAGTCCTTCTTTGACCGATCGTGTCTCCTTCTTCGTGACTGCATCCTGGAACGGCAACGGCAGACTCGGTCGATGGGGACGCAGACGTACCGAAATGTCACTCGTCCGCCCCGAGGCCGTCAGGCTGAAGTTGCTGAAGTTTCGAGTGAATCCTATCCAGTCCCTACCGTAACATCAAGTACTGACTGTCCTCTACCTATTCTAGACCTAACCGTTGGCAGCAGACGATTAGCATTTCTTGTAGATACAGAGGCCGCCTGCTCCCTGCTAAACCCTAAGGGGTCCTTGCATGCCTGGTTTGAACATGCTAAGATCTCACACAAGCACCCCCGTATCATGGCCGCTAGTGGTACCTCCTTTTCCTTTTTTGTACCTAGTCGACGTACCTTTTTGCCTGGGGTCATCGGAATTTCGCCATCCCCTTTACGTTTGTCTTGATATTCAGTCGCATCGTATTTTTAGAGCTGATTTCCCTCATGCTCATAATTTCTGCATCGATTCTGCCATTGGCCATCTTAAGTCTAAGCCGACCACCTCCCTCTTTTACTTTCCCCACAGCTCTCAGCATCAGCTAGCCTGTGATTCAGGCGGTTGCGACCTTCCCGAGCATTCTAACCTCGTACGCCTGGTCCCTAACTCCCCAAACCTCTCTCTTGGACAGGTGACTGCCGTTCACATTCTTATCTGTCAGAATTCTGCTGCTTTCGCATGGGAGGGTGAACCTTTAGGTAGAGCGAACGTGTGGCCGCATGCCATCTACACGGAGTCGTCTCGCCCAATTCGTCAATCACCTCGGCGGGTACCCGTCCAATTCCAGAAACAATTGGAGCAGGCAATCAAGGACAGGCTGGACAAACAGGTCATATAGGTCAGTATATTTTAAGAGTAATAGGCAATGCCTTTGAAAACCCTATTGTAAACGGTACATGCAATACATCACTTTAAATAAACATGGTACTGAAATGTTGTCAGTAACATACACATTTAGCAGAATATTTCCACGAAAATGTAGAACAAAAACTTGAGAACATTCAGTTGTAGATGATTTCAGTAAAATGTAATGACAGTCATCCGCATTAGCGGTATGAGTATGCAAGGCGTTGGTTTAGCACCACAGAGCTGTTCTGTCCAGACAAGCGATAGTGTCCAAGCAAATATGCATCGAGTCTTTGCTTGAACGTCTCCGTGGTATTCGCCATTATTACGTCCTCGGGAAGCCCGTTCCAGGCACCGACGACTCGCTGTGAAAAACAGTATTTGCGAACGTCCAGGTGACATCGGGATCCTCTAAGTTTTAGAGAGTTCCCACGCAGGTTTGTTTCTTCGCCGTGGGCCTCGCCGATCCTTCTCGTCAAACAGAAAGAAAGGTCTTTACGATTATGTGTTGACCACCGGAAGTTAAATTCTGTGATGGTGGAAGACTAAGCCCCAGTGCCTTACATAGACACTAGCTCAGAGGCGCTGGCAGGTGCTGGCTTTGTCTTCACGCTTGATCTACCGTTCGGCTACTGGCAGGTAGAAATAGCCCCTGAGGAACGCTGTAAGACTGCATTTCCCATTCCCTCTGAGCTATGAGAGTTTGAAGCCATGACATTTGGGGTTGGCAAACGTGCCTGCGACCTTTCACAGTCTGATGGCCTCGGTTTTACGCGACTCGTATCCTGCCGCATGTCTGGTGTACCTGTACGGTCTTATCGTACATGGGTCCTCGGTCGAGTCATACCATGTTAAGCTTCGAACCATTTTCACCCGTCTTCGAGCTGTGGACCTTAAACTGAACCCGATCAAGTGCTGTTTCTTAACGACGTCTGTCACATTCTTGGGTAGCATTGTCTCAACTGATGGGATTAAGACCGATCCCATGAAGACTGAGTGGATTAGACACTGACCACAACCTACGTCCGTTTCCGAGTTCCGTGGGTTTCTGGGGCCGGTCACCTTTTATCGCCGCTTTATCAAAGATTTGGCACACAAAGCCGTCCCTCTGAACAGTCTTACCAGCAAACGGACCACTTTGCGATGGTCCGACGAGTGCGAGAGATCCGTTGGAGAACTGAAAAGGCCGGCGTTTGACATCCCCCCTTTTGTTGGTATTCCCCGACATTTCCTGAGTCGGCTCTGCCCCTCATCTTAGACCGTGACGCTTCGGATATGGTCATCCGGGAAATCCTGTCACAACAACAAGCTGATGAACGTGAACATCCGCTCGCTTTTTTCAGCCAGACACTCACTAATCCTAAGCGTAACAATTCCGCAACTGGTAAGGAGCTTCTTGACGTTGTGGCGTCTGTCAACCAGTTTCACCATCACCTAGCCGGCAAACGCGCTAATAGCAAAAATTGGCGTATCGGGCTCGCAAATGTCCGCGTTCGCGCCCCCAAAAGCATCTGTGATTTGATTGGTTGATATGTGCGCCGCGATAACTTTGCCAGGGGCGTAAACGAGTACATGCGCTGACACGTGCTAATTGATAGCATCGGGTGCTCGAGCGGGTTCCGGCAGTCCCTGGGTGACACTTCCTGGTCTCCACCTAGCCGTGGCCGACATCCTTTTCGTCCTTTTCTCGCCCCCCTCTCTACACGGACTTGGAGAAGGCTTTTGACAGCCTCCCACACAAATGACTAATCTACAAACTGTCTGAAATTGGAATATGAGGAAAGCTTCTGACATGGATTGCAGATTTCCTTAATGGGAGATCACAAACCGTGTGCGTTGAGGCCTCGAAGTCAAATCCTACCGCAGTTCTAGGTGCTGTTCCCCAGGGCTCTGTCTTAGGGTCGCTGCCATTCATAGTTTACATTAACGACTGCGTCGACAACCTGGGATACAACGCCGTCATGTTTGTTGACGATGTTAAGCTGTGGAGACCCATCATATCGGACGCATACAGGAACGCGCCTCCAGAGTGTCTCAACCGGCTGAGCAGGTGGTCACCTCGTTGGCTCTTCAATTTTAGTGTGGACAAATTTGTGGTCCTGACACTCCGCGCACACAGGACTAGTAAGAAGAGTGATTCCTCATATATACTGAATTAGTACGTCCTTGGCGGGCAGCCCATTCAAATGTTGAGGAACAGAAAGACCTTGGTGTCCTAATGATCTCCTCGCTGAAACCAACGTCACAGTGTCAAAGTGCAGCCAAACGCGCGATGCGGGTGTTATTTGCGCTGAGGAGAGGATTCGGGAAGATCTATAAGGAGCTGTTCGGAAAAGTCTACGCGTTATCCATTCGGTCTCAAGTAGAGTATGCAGTACAAGCTAGGCAACCGTGGTGGAAGAATGATTATCAACAACTGGACAGTACAGGCGATGGCTGCGAAGATGATCAAGAATCGCGTTCATCAACTTTTTCTGTTCCATATGCCGTCGTTGAGGGAGAATTGCCAACACTTACGCCTCAGTAATTTGAAAAGTTCGTTGCTCTCATCCACCTCATTGCTAGTGAGGCCGAAGACAGACTTTATTTTGAAAAAATTTCCTAAAAGTAGGCAGCCTACGGATGTCGCCTTCCATTTCCTTTAATCTTGTGGCTTTCACTTTAAGGTCGTTGAATATAAAAGACTTTCATCTAGGAGCAAAAATCCATCAATTCTTATAAAATTATTTTGATCGATAGAAGTAGACTTTATTTTCACCCATCTAGAGCGCCCAGCTCAATATCTTAGAGGGACGAAGCTTTTTATTAGTCGGGATAAAAGTCCACTGCAATACAGGGTTTCCCCCTTATTGGCAAACGTACATCCACCCCAGAATTCTACTCATCTGTCATTTGCCTCTGAAGTAGATTCCCTATAGAGCGTTAATCAAATGCTCCCCATATCTGCGACGGCTTCAGTTCCATCTAGCTCTTCAAATGAGCACATTATCACCAAGTCAGTTGAAACCTGCCACTTTAAAACACTTCCAAGTAGTAGGGATTGCTCAAATGCTGCTCCCAATCCACCAGGACGCCTGACCTTAACGGTGAAGATGACCTAATCCCAGAAGCACAATCCACCTCCAGGACTCGAAATCATAAATTAGTTAATGAACCTGGGTCGAATCAATCCCGTTCCCGTGTCGAGCCACACAAGTCTGACCTAGCGGTAAGACCAAATAAGCCAGATAGTAGCCCCCAGGGAGATCTTCACCTGCTCCTTTCCCGAATCTCTAACTTAAAGAAGGTACCATAGTTGTGAAGCCCATTAACACACCAGCCTGTAGTATGCAGGTATACAGTGTTGCTGATAGATTTCCCAATCCCCCAGCTAGCCTGACACGCCAAATACTAAAGCCTTCTCATGACGTTAACAGTTTCTCGAAACTACTTAGTCCGTTTTCTAACATAAATGCTCAACATTCTCAAAATCCTATTTTATGCCTCTTATCTTTCCAAACCCACGAAATGGCCTTCCTCTTCATGGGTCCTGCCCAAATGTGTTTCCATGCAATGCTGCCTCTCTAGTTAGTCGTAATATTCCCACAAATTTCAGACCACAGCAACTTTTTCCCCCCTTTTCCCTACAGCTTAATTTCCCATCACCAACTCTTCCTTTTTGATACTCAGTAATGAGCGAAAACTACATCTTAGGAATACACTTAGTACAGTTTCTCTCAAGGCAAAACCAGTCGTGCAGCAAAAAATGACACAACTAAGGAGTGTGGCCTTTGAGTTTGACTCAGATGTTTTGTGAATCACAGTAACTTGGGTTCACTCTCCAATTCCACTCTCGCCGCTCGATGTAGATAGCCTCAGCTTATACCGTCAGAATCGTGTTGAAAAACGTGGCGTTGGTTGCCTTCTTTACATCAGAGCCTCACTTGCGCAGTCGCCCTATGACCTGAACATTTCTTCCTTCCCTGGAATCTATGTTTCGCTTCGGTAATCCTCCCGCAAAATTGGAAAGCCTTGATCGGATGTGTACATAATTCTTCTTGTTACCTCGGAAATGAAATCCAACTCTGTGAACTCTTTGAAAAAGTAGCAAAGACTTCACTCGATGCCAAGATAATTATAGGAGATTTTAATTTGCCGGAAATTGACTGGCACATAAATACTTCCCCCCCCCCTAAATTCCAGGAGCTTTTACACAATGTTAACTGTTCAAATCTGTCTCAACAAGTCCACACTTCGACCAAAAACAATAGTTTATGTAATTTTATTTTGATTAATGGCATCCTCCCTTTATCTATGAATTTCCATCGTGACCTTTTTAAAACTGATCATGAATTAATTCCTTGTCGTCTTCCAGTTGCCATTTCCGCAAAGCCAGCAGTAAAACTTAGCTTTTTCATTGCTAATATTAACAAGGAATTAGTAAATAATTTCACAAGTACCCTTGATTTGCACAATATTTTTTCTAATAATGATTTACATTTTTTCTGCGTTTGAAATCGAATGCCACTTCCTGTAGTGTCCCAAATTTTCTTAAAAACAGTATTAAAAAGCTACAGAGGCAGCTTGAAGATCCACCCGTAAGTTCATTATCGATTCACCTAAGGATCGCTGCAATATTTGAATTAGCTTCGAAAATAAGGCTCACTTGAGATAAGCGTAAAGAGTCTTTAGCTATTAGTGGTGCGAATGCTCCCAGATCTATTGCTCAGCTCTTCCTTCAAAGATCATCAGCTTAGTCCCACTTAGTCATCCGGTCTTTGCTTAGTTCCAACAATATTTTCATTACTGAGGAGTAAGGAAAAACAGAAATGTTAAATTAATTCTTTGCCAAACATTTTACCATTGAGACGGACCCAATCCCTTCGATTCCTCCGTTATCTGATGCTTGCCACACCATCATTAATTTTGCCCCTACAAATTTTTATAAGCTGATAAGCCACCTTTCTACCTCTCACTCAGTAGGAACTGACAAAATTCCAAACTCTCTTATAAGACAGCTAAGAGATTTTCCTCCCCTGTTTAGCAAACTCTTTTCAGTCTTTCTCGAAAATAATTTCTTTCCTGACTATTAGAAAACGTCTATTACTATTCCAGTATTTAAATCTGGCTGTTGTTCTGACGTTCAACACTATCGGTGTGTCCATAAAAACCTTCCCTTGCCAAAATCTTCGAAAATAATAGTTACTAAGAAAATTACTGACTTTCGTATAGCCAATCAAGTTATTATACCTGCCCAACATGGCCTCTTACCCGATCGCTCTTGTGTAACGTGTCATATGTCGTTTCCCCATCTTCTCACCTCTCCTCGTAAGAATCATTTATCTGTTGCCGTTATTTATTTTGATCTTAGTAGAGCCTTTGATGAAGTGCCACATAGAAGACTCTTAGTTGAATTAGAAGCTCTGGGACGTCGCAGTCCCCTTGTTGACTTTATCATGTTATACCTATCTAATCGTAAACAAAAGGTCTTAGTGAGATCTTCATTTTCCGATGAGAGTCCTTTTGTAAGTGGTGTCATACAAGGTACCGTTTTAGGCCCTCTTTTATTTCTGCACTATATTGATGATATCTCGCCGGCAGTTAAACATTCGCAATCCTTTATCTATGCTGATGATCTCAAATGTGATTAATTAAATAAATCTACGACCCTTCATTGCCTAGAGCAAATCCATGCTGACTTGCTTGCTCTTGCAGCACGGAGTTCAAAATGCCTAATGGAATCCTCTCCGTCTAGATGTAGTTATATGTGTTTTGAATCTCAAGCAGTGGTCTTTCAAGGCACACCTATGACCGAATGTACCACCATCAAGGATTTATTTTTAAGCTGCACCAATAATCCAGATCTCTCGCCTCACACCGACGGAATTACCGCCAAAACTGCCCAGATTTGTGGCTTTATTTCTTACAATTTCTATCTTCCTGAAATCAGATTTCTTAGGACGGCCCAGAGCTGGACGCACCGTTCCTCTCGTCCGGCGGGCATGCTTGCCAACGGACCAAAAATCCCCATATCAGTCTCGCCAAGCAAGCCCGCGTGCGAGCCAGCAATTAGCACGCCGCGGACTTACGCCCGTCCTTCAGGGGGTCAACAACACGCGAGGGTTTGCCCATGCGGGCGCTCAGGACTGGACCAGTTGGAACACGCAAGCCAGACAAGAGCAGAACCTTTAAGTACTTTCGATATGTGCTTCAGGAAATATGAGGTATTGTTCGAGAGAGAGAAGGGGAAAGTTTTGCTGACGGAGAAATGGTGGAAATTCTGCTGTTGAAACTTGGACGAATGGAACCCGAGTAGTATGTCAAATTCGTTCTACCGAAGAAACCGTTCGAAATCGAATTCATGGAGACTATGAGAAACCCGAAAATCTTGTTTACCTATTGAAAGTCATTGTTTAACAGACCTTTCGAAGGCAGATGAAGACTATTTTGATTTGGCAGGCAGACTTTATCCCATGTACCAACAGGCTGACCTAGAACTTACTCTACCGGAGGGCGCGGATATACGCACGCGGCTACTGTCCAAACTAGATCAGGATGGTGACACGACTGTACAGCAGTTAGCAGATGAATGTTTAAAACTCGGTGAACACTAAACAGGATACGAAGTTGATTGGCGAAACAAACAGTCAACAGCTACAGGTGTTGGACATTAGGAAAAACTGGCCGCCACAGAGAGGAACATTTCCCAGAGGACCAAAGACCGCCTGCTAGCAGTGCGATGGATGGCATTATGTCGTCGACTGTCCTTATAAAACGCAGAAGTGTTTCAAATGTTCGCGATTTGGCCACAAATCGACATACTGCAGAGCAGGACGGTCAAGTCCCAGAAAAAAGTGCAACGCCGTTTCTGATGGTGAGGCACGAGAGCTAGGCTGTGTACACCGAAGATACCTATCGTGGTCATAAATGAGAAAGCCGTCAGACTTCAAGTGGACACGGAGTCTGATCTGATGATTATAGGCTGTTCATAGCCTCAAAAACTTCACGTACGAGCAGCGCCTGACGGCCTTGAACCTCTATCTCCTCCACCACAGGCAGGACAGAGGTGACCTCATAGCAACGTGCCAGTTGGTAAAAGGACTTAATACGGATGTCAACTGGGAAATGTTTTTTGAAATGGCACCCAAGTCCAATCTCAGGCGACATGATTACCCGCTTTAAAGGGAACTGTGCCACACAAATCAACGCTCCTCCTTTTGGTCACAGAGGGTCATTCGCCAATGGAACTCTTTGCCGGAGTTTGTTGTTAATTCCCCTACCGTGAACGTGTTCAAGAGACAACTGGATGCTTACCTGCTGAAAGGCAACCCGAACTACCGAGGCCTGATCTAATGGATTACTGAAATGACCATAAATATACTACTAACAAGATTTCAACAGATCCTATTTTTGAAAAGTCAAATTGGCGAACACGTGTTTTCAGTAACTCTTCATCAGGCCAAAACGGTTACAATGAAGTTTAAGTTATGCGAATTACATGACTTATAAATGATTCGGGACAATTAACATCGATCGTTCCCACGCCACTCGCATGACGAGGCGTGCTATGGCGTGGTCGGCGTGTCGTGGTAATTGGGTTCGGGGGGCGAGGAGGAGGGGGGACATAGGCTGTGAGTGCGTCGTGTACCTTGTGCACCCACTCTGGCATCAGGAGGTTGGGGCGACGTTGTGGTCGGCGTCGGCCACGGAAGACAGAGCGCCTGTGTCAGAGTCTTCTGACAGCATAGCACTGGATTGGCTAGCCGTATAGCCACTGCCTCAGCTGTAGCTAGCACCCGTTGGCGTAGGCCTTTGGAGAGGCCTGCTGGTGTCCGGTAGACAATCTGAAAGGCTTCTTTGGCATCGACTCGGTGATTCGTATCGACAAGATGTGCGAGAATAGAACTCGAGATCGATTTCTTCTCACCTTTGCCTAGCCAGGCCGGTATGTGTTCACGTACTCTCTTTTCCAAACGCCTCGTTGTACGGCCGAAAACACGTGTTCGCCAATTTGACTTTTCAATTGCAACATGGGAATATTCGCTGAACTTAGATCCTATTTTGTGCGTCAAACTTAGTCCACATTGAAATTTTCACAGTCCGAATGAGGAGAACAAAGTTTTTCGCAATTATTTCGCGAATATAATACCCCTTTCGCCTTTATGTTACATTATTAGATTTACGAATTCTCCTTACTTAACTACAAGCAAAAGCTTTGCAATTTAATTATTTTCCCTTAAATCTGTACCCTCTAAATGGAGTTTTCAGGGCTTTTGTCGTTTACTCCAAATATACTGAATGATACTGACTGAAACATGGCAGATGATAGGAGCACCCAGTCTTATCCCAACTCCTGTCATTGCAAGGGCAACAAACGGCATGGAAATGGAATTCAAGGGATGTTTTTCAATTAGTATCGGATTTAGGGATAAAAATTGTCTAGCAGAAGTTTTCGTATCGGAGTGCCCGATCGACCTTCTGGGAAATAAGGCAATCTCTGAGTTGGGGTTATGGAGTCAGCCATTTGACAGAGTCTGCTGCGCAGTACAAGAAACGGAGCAGAATCTGCGGGAAAAGTATGCGAAACTGATGAAAAAGTTAGTCGGGAAATGTACCAAAACGGAAGAAGTCTTACGCATTATACCAAACAATAAACCGGTTTTCAGGCAATGTCGTCGAGTTCCTTTTGTGATCCCGGATGACGTGGAGAAAGAGTTAGAACGTTTACAAGAGAAAGGTATAATCTACCCCACCAATTATTCCGCATGGGCTGCTCCAATTGTAGCGATTAGGAAGCCAAGTGGGAACATGAGACTGTGTGCTGACCATTAGACGGGATGAAACGATGTTTTGGAGGATTACTACCATCCTCTACTGACAGTGGAGAGAATTTATGCTAGGTTCAATGGTGAAAAGTCATTTGCACGAATTGGTCTTTCAGTGGCCTATTTACAGATAGAAGTGGAGGAGGAATCGCAGGAGCTATTAATGATCAAAACTCAAAAAGGTTTATTCAAATTTACGCGGCTGAATTACGGCATCAAAACGGCTCCAAGCATTTCCCAGCAGGTTATGGATACAATGCTTACGGATACGCAGGGAGCGGTTGCGTACTTAAATGACATTCTAGTAGTTGGTCGCTCGGAGGAGGAATTACTAGAAAGGCTAGACAAAGTCATGAAGAATCTCGCCAATTATGGATCTAAAAGTAACATGCAAACAAGCGAATTTTTGCGAAAAGAAATTCATTATCTCGGATACATAATAAACGCAGACGGAAGAGCACCGGACCCTGAGAGAGTGTTGGCATTTCAGAGCATAAAAACCCCACAGAATGTAAAAGAATTACAATCCTTCATTGGTCTGGTCAGTTGCTAGGGGCCGCTCATAGAGGGGCTTCACAGCTTGAAGGGAGCTCTAACTCAACTTTGTGCAGGGATACCGCATTCTTCTGGTCAGAGGAGTGTCAAGCAGCTTTTATGACAATAAAGGCTAAGACAAATCATTCGACAATGCTCTCCCATTTCGAGTTGAGAAATGAAACGATCGTCCAGGCCGATGCCCCTGACTATGAACTGGACGCAGTTTTGCTTCAAAAGAATGTGGACGAAAAAATTCAGCCTCTAATGCATACCGCGAGGTCACTGACGAAAGCAGAAAGAAAGTACAGTCAGGTAGAAAAAGAGGCCTTGACTATAATCTTTGCTGTCCAAAGATTTCGTCAGTTTATATATGGCAGACATTTCACTTTACACACGGATCATCAGCCTTTGAAGTTTCTTCTTGGGACGAACGCTGGCATACCGCAGACTGTAGCGAATTGGATTCAGCGATGGGCAACAATTCTCTTGAACTATGAACTACCCTTTAGTACATACCCACGCAGAAATTTGGAACCCCAGACGCGTTGTCGAGGTTAAACGAAGACAAAGAAAGTCGGGAAGAGGTATTGGTAGCACAAACTCTGGCCCAAGATGACGTAGAAATTAGAGAAGTTATCCGACAGGTTCCCATCACAGCCGAGCACATCAGAGCTGCAACAATGGACGACCCACAAATACGCCAGGTTAAGGAATTCGTACTGCGTGGCTGGCCCGATGAAGACAGAACTCACGCATGTATTAAGGCTTTTAAGAATCGAAAGGATCAGTTGTACATTGTGCAGGACTGCTTAATGTACGATGGTCGGGTGATTGTTCCGGCTAAATATAGGGCACAAGTATTGCGGGAGCTACATGCTGGACAACCGGGTATAACGCGGATGAAACAGCTAGAAAGACAGTACGTTTACTCGCCCAGAACTGATGAAAATATTGAAACTTTTGTCCGTAGTTGTGGCCCGTGTGGAAGTTTTGCAAACCCCCCCCCCAAAAAAAAATCCTACCAGTGTCGTGGCCGGAAGCCACGAAACCCTGGAGTAGGATCCACCTGGACTACGCGGGTCCATTTTGCAACAAGATGTTTCTCATCGTGGTTGACGCGTCGTCGAAATGGCTAGAGGTATTCGATGTTCCGGTAATCACAGCGGAAAACACAGTGTGGAAAACTGAGGAGTTAATCTCGAGGTACGGAATCCCGACAGAGATTGTGACAGATAATGGGACCCAGTTTACCTCAAGCACATTTCAGCAGATGTTTCACAAATGGGGAATCAAACACATAAGGTGGCCGCCTTTCCATCCTAAATCCAATGGCCAGGCCGAAATGTTTGTCGGCACATTCAAAAGGGCAATGAGAAAGATGTGGAACTCAGGCGTCAGGATGGAGCACCTTAACCCATTTCTGTTGGCTTATCGAACGACGTCGAAGACGGAGCTAGATGGATCAACTCCGGCAGAAAGATTTCTGGGCGGACAACCCGATGTGCGTCTGCAATATCTAATACCTGTGGTCCAAGAGGTTCAGTCGCGAAAATCCTGTTTCATGAAGGGAGAAGAGGTATACGTACGGAATTACGTTCCACGAATGGAACCCTGGATAGAGGGTATAATCAAAAGTGCACATGGTGTAGTTTTTGAAGTCGAGACAAGTCGAGGAAGTGTAAGAAGACACGCGAACCAGTTGAGACACCGAATGACGTCAGACAACCAGCTGGTCATGGACCTATTTTGTGACACTTTCCGTATCCTGACTCCGAAGGTTAAGGTTCCAAATGTAGTCCAGGCCCCTAGGCGGTCATCTCGAACTAGACGCCCGCCTAACAGACTTATGATCCATCCAAATTGCCGAACATACGAGGTCCTCTCAGAACATAGTTCGGCTACAATTATTTTAAGTTCGTCGAGTTTGTTCAAGAGGCTTCGTACACTTCCATATAAAAACTTAATTTTATGGGGGATTTGTGTCGAATTAATTGCCCGGCCGTGTGGCCTTCGTCAGTATGACAGGCGTCCTCCACAGGTAGGGATTTTGTCGTCAAACAATCACTCCGTTCATAACTTCCAGTCCCTTCTCTCCTCGCTCTTTTAAGGGCGCCAGCTCCGCCTTCAGCGCCCTCCATTTCATTCTCGTACTGAGTAATCCGGTTGAAAAAAGACCTCTCTGGTCAGGGATTCCCCCAACTGTTCTTTCAAGTTGAAGATCCCTCTGGAGTTTACTTTCTAAAACTATCTTCAAAGGCCGGTCCATCTTTATCATTTTCATGCTGGGCCCTTTCTTTCCTTTCTGGCGAGTCTGGCACCTTCTCCTTCGGATTTTTGCGACCTTTCTCCATAGTCTTGCCTGTTCTCTATTTCTCATTCTTTACCGGTTTTAGAGGCTTCACGTCACCACTGATAACTGGGGTCTGAAAATCTTAATGCAGAGTGTCTCGCACTCGACTCCTCGTTATCCTGTGCGTAGATGCTGCCAAATTTCCCTCTGTCAAAAAGGTCTTCTAGAAAAAATTCTTCATGGTTTTTGTTATGACCTGGAAGAAAAGTAGGACAGGAAGGGAGCCGGTTCGGAGGACAAACACTTTATTGGTGACTTACGGACACGAAGGGTTCCAACTCGTAAGAAAGATGCGCTATTTATATTAGCTCCTGTGCGTTCTAGAACATTCCGTCCAATGACGTGCCGGCCGTTGGGGGCGTTCTGGAATATTCCTTCCCTGGTCATGCCAGTCGCTGATTGGTCATCGCGTGCGCGATAGCCGCCGCGGAACCTGGAATATTCGATCAGCCCTTGATTGGGCCGCACACGTGAGCAAATCCATCACACGTGCTCGGCGCTGCAGTGCATGCCGGTCGGCCGTCTAGCTTCACGCGTGTCTCACGCCGCCTTCTTGGTCCCCGGTTAAGCGCCTTGGGCCGTGGCTCTACGCCGCTCGCACTCTCCATAACAGTTTTAACCTCTTCCTCTAGTTAACTTAACTCGGAGGCTAGCGTTTGACAACCACTGTAATAGGTCCTCGCATACGTCGACGAACCATGATGCACTCGAGAATTTCCAAATGTGATAGGTACGCAGCGGCCTAACGACATCATCCTATGAGTGCTGTAACACCTGGGCAATCCACCACACGTATCTGCCTCTATCTCTGATTATGCATTCCAGTGTGAAATCCGAAACATCGGGCTACATGCGTAGATGCTGCCAACTGCTGGTTTCAGTGAGGTCGTGATCCACACACCAAGATCCCCTGAACCTCGACCTCTGTGGGAATTAGATAGTACGTCCTCCAGTGAGCAGAGTTGGCTCTGCCGATTCGCAGAACATTGCATTTGGTAACATTGGCCGGGAGGAGCTGGAGGCTTGACCATTGTTCGAGTCTATTCATG
>CACRXP010000072.1:621866-693232 GCA_902702965.1 Spirometra erinaceieuropaei
ACGACTAGCGTCAACTAGGGAATCATGTTTTTCATTCTGTCGTTTAATACAGTCAAAAAGGCATTGCTGTTGTTAAAGGGTCGGAATAAACGCATACGTTGACCTGCGGCGAAAATTCCTTCCAAATGGAATAATAAGATCATGCATAATAGTAAGGCTTCCAAACGTCATTTGGAAATTTCAGTTCAACAAAGTAATATTTCGCGAATAAATTCGATGTAAACGGTGAGTGGAGCTTTTTACAAAAGTTCCGAGTTACACTTGTTCCTTTTAGATTCAATTAATCAGGTGAAAATAATTGACAGGAACAATTTTGACTTTTTTGTCTAAGATGGCTTCTACTCTTATTCCAAATTTAGTTAATAACAGTTGTTGTACTGCATATTTTTCTGTTCTTTGCTGACGCAGTAATCAAAAAATGTTTAGATGCTTGCTACCTAAGCCATACGGACAAACGCTATGGTTATTTATGCCTAATGTGCAATTCCAACTTCTTTAGCGTATAGTTACAACGCCTTAATTGCACCCTGAAAGACTCATCTCATCACTTTGATAGACTGAAAGCGGGTAATATTGAATGTCTTTTAGTAGACGTTATCGTCCGCGTCCCGTCTTCCTTCAAGTATAGCGGTGTACTGTGTACCACTTCACGGATTGGCTCATGCGTTTTTGCCTGCCTCGTTATGTTATGCCTACTCCTTTTGACCATGCAGTGCTTGATCGCGGTCAACTAGCCACTACATTATCTTCTTATGGCTGTTTTAGTTGAATATAATCGTTCACAATTCGTTAATTCATGCCTTAAACTCCCTTTGGCATTCCTATATACAATGTCACCACTTAAATTCAAAATAACACCTAGAAAGGTGGAGCTGCTGTGCGGGCTTGAAAAACATGACAAAGGTTAGAAAGGTCTAGGCATTCAATAGAATATACAGCATTCTTCAGAGTTGACCTATGTGAACAGGGGAAACTAAACGGGCTTTCATACCCACGCACCTAATCTATCAAAAGTCCGCATTGCTGTTTCTATGCCAGAAAACACCACCTGCCTGCTCTGCCTCCCACCTCCAATAACTGCCGGAAGTTCCCACGTTCCCACATCAGTCCTTACCACCCCTGGTATTTGGACGCCATTGCCACTTGTGCCGATTGCCACGTGTGGACTGATGGTGTCAGAGTTGCTTCCTTGGGAGGTTGAAGTCACCATCGCTTGTGATGATTCCTCTTCAGTCCAATTATGAAAAGGATTCGATCGCAAAGGGCCATGGGCCAAATACCGCTGATAGAGAGAAAGGGAACATGTGGGTCTGCTTTCAGGTTCACCTCTCAAAGGAACACTAGTTGCTAAATTACAGCGCCGAGCCGATCTGAAAAATCATCGGTTAAGGCTAGCATGTCTACGCACAATGCGGAAGCTCGTCATGTAATTGTCCAGAGTCAAGTCTGCATGAACAAGTTGAAGGAGAAGTCAGAACCGTCAAACCGGATTTTTCGAGCGGCTTTTGAATTCGAGCCGTCATTTTCGTTGCTCTTAATTCACATGTTGATTTTCGAAACTGTACGTTGCGCTGCCTATTTCCATTCGATGTAGTGACCTTTTTACATCCCTTATTTGTCCGAACTAAGATTGTGAGATCATCTCTACAGTATGCTAGCACCTTTTTGAAGGAAATTAAATCGTCAATTTCACTGATGACAGTCCATGATCAAAGTGCTGCACTTTTCGGCCAATATGTCGTATTTGTGATCCCTCTGCGCTAACTTTTTCACACTTACATCTACAAAGCCCTATGAACCGGAAAAAACACCGGCGCGGTTGGCAATTAGCAGGCTTCATGTCGACAAATTTTCGTTCGATCTTTAACAAACCTCATGATATGGAGTTAATTTTGTTGAAAAGGAACACAGTAGAACTGGAGTGCTTTTTTTCAAGAGACGTGGTTGAATGATGATATTGATTTGCAACTATTTACGCCTCCATGTTTCTACTGCTTTCAAACGGATAGAAAATCTTCATCTTGTGGCAGAAGTGGAGGCGTTTTTATTTTGGTTAACCAAAATTGGCGTTGAGACTGTAAGTTCTTATTTTCTTATTCTGATGATTTGATAGACGTTATTGCTGTTATATGCAAGCCCCGTTTGTTGAGTAATTGTAAATGACACTATATTTGTTATTATTTACATTCTCCTTTACCTGTGAAAGGGCTCCAGTCCGTTTCTTATGCTTTCTTCGCCAAAGCTTTATATATTGTCCTACAAACATCGTATTCGCCTATACGATTATTTTAATCGCTTAAACCTAAGTCGCCTCAAACTTCTAGGATTCGATGATCTTGTCTCCTTCAACTCTCGCGCTGATCCCACACTTGCTCACACTGTTTAACCACCTTTAGCTTTTTGTGTTAAAGATAGGGCTCCGTTATCAGGTTTAGATCATTCTACGTTATTGGCTCTTCCGAAAATTTATTCTACTTCCCAACGTGCACTGTTACCCCAACCTGAGAGAAAGGTTAAGGTTCGCAACACGTTTGCACAAAACATCCACCTTCGTCAGACTTGCATATTTTATACTACCCCCGCTCTACTTAACCGTATGTCGAATCATGCTCTAGCCACCTTACAAAGTTTTTAAATTAAAATTTTGATATTTGCTGTCCCCTTGATACTGTTATGGTAAGACCGGATAGACTTTCTTCTCCATAACTAAAATTCCTAAGACGCAAAAAAGACCTTCTCTACAAACTAGGCTTACGCGACGACCTTGAGGACCTTACCATCTTAATAAAAAAGTGATTGCCGGACTAAATGCCTGTTTGTTAGTCACCTTTTTAACTCTTTATTCTTCCCTCTTTTTCTCCTTCTTATGCCGAAATTTGGAAAAATTTTACGCATCGTAGCATCCTACTACACGTGGACGCCGATTTGGACTATTTAAACAAAAAATTTGTTTTTAGTCACAATTACTTCCATCTTCTTTCAAACGACATTTCCCCACTACCATGTGTTTTGCCACCAGTGTCAGTGGCGACAGTAGATAAACACCTTAAAAAGTTCCGTGGATTAACAGCTGCTGGACTAGTTGGTGTCTCATCTTTTCTTATGGAATCTGGCTTTTCTCAGATAAGTCCTGATTTAACGCACCTTATTAACCTGTTTATCAAGGAGACCGGGATTCTTGATGCCCGCCGTACAGTGAGAATCACTCTTATCCCTAAAAAGTCCGCTAATTTTGGTCCCAAATCCTTTTGTTCAGTTGCCTGCTCTTCAGCACTATTAAAGCTTGCTGAAGGTGTAGCCCTGGATGTTATAAACCCCCTTTCTTACAGTGTTTCCGACCCTTTACAATTTGCACATAAAGCTAAACGCGGTACTTTAAATGCTGTTGATCTTGTGGTCCACTAGTCCTGAATTCTTTAAAATCTTTTCCACCGAGGTATCCTCTTTCAGGTATCTTGGCGTTACTTTGTCATCTATCCTATCACTTTCCCTCCATATTGAGTCCCTTTTCACTAAGGTTCGTAAACTTCTTTATTACATCCATCGTTTACCTTTCCACAACACACCTCAGCCCTTAGTCTGGCGATTCATAAATGTCTGTATTCTTCCTCTTATGCTTAGTTGTCCTCCTGACATTTTTCCTGCACGGCTCAAAAATATGTTAATTTTAAAACGAGTCCGGCTAATGCTCTCTTCTTCTGCCGGTATTTCTTATATATTTTTAGTCGATATCATCCAACGACGACATTTCAAAACGTTCAGGCAATTTGCTGGTCGAATTCTGAATGACGCTGCCCGTCTCTTGCATTCTAAACTGTTCCCGCGAAGTCTTTTCGCCCCAAGCGCCTTGGCTTTCGACTTACCTCTTGTCGTACATCGGCGTATTAACATTCTGTATTGCCATTCCTGACGCACTATCTAACGTGTGAAGAGACAGAAATACAGAAACCAAGACCTGAACTGTTCCCATAATAGTTGTTCCTTTTTGTATAAAACTTCATGACTCTTGAGTAATTTATTAACTTATTTTCTGTCCACAGTAGATAATGACCATTTTTGACTGAAAATATTGAATTTATAGTCTTAAAATAAAGCGAATCCCTCTCTCGTGTTGATTGTTGAACACCAGACTTGTACGGTAATGTAAGTCACAGTGTGACGGTGGAAGCTGAAGACGTCTAATGACAAGGGACGGGAAGTGGATTTGTGAATTACCTCGACATTCCAAACAGGAGGTACGAAGTACAATCTATTTCTGAGGTTAGAAGGTAGATAATTAGTGGCATTGGTAGGCGCTCGTAGTTTCACCGTTATGCGACACAGTAGGCAGCAGGGAAAAAGTCTGAGGATAACCCTTGGGCAAAGTATCTGGAGGGCTTCAAGAAACGCATTCCGTGGATATAAGACCAACTTGGTTGGAGATTGACTTTACTTCGTTTTGGTTAGCCATTGTCGGATGGTGCTCTTACATGTGCATTCGTTGGCACCTGATAGTTCAACCAAAAGGACCAGCTGCACAGGAACTAATAAGCGTCTGGACGCTCGTTGAAAAGGCTTGAAAACTTGAAGGAGATAAATGGTTCAAAAATTTCTTATCATCATCACTAGGTGCATTTACATTATGACAGTGTTCAAGCTACCTTGTAGAAGTCCACAAATCAGAAATCCGGAAACGACGTTTTAAGAAATAAATCTTTTAGACAGTGTTAAAGCTGCAAAAATAACCATGGCAGTATTCAGGAGATCAGTTGGCGAGCATCAGTTTGCTTTCGATAAATCCTCGTCAGGCCAGTACATGCCAGGGATTAGAAAAATCCATTCAAGTTCGTCGTAAAACACCGGCAGGAAGTGGGAATATAGAACGGGAGGTGGGAGGTAATAACAGTCAATGTCAGGGTTGGGATGAGCTCGGAAGCGCGCAGAGAGGTGCATGGTTAGTCGACTTTGACCACGATAGTCGCGGGGCCTGAACGTGGTTCATCTGCGCACACAAGATCGGTTTTCGTAACCTGGTAGGGACCCCTTCTGCTGTTGCTAACAGGCGCTGGCCAATTAGCTTGGGGCAGCTCGATGGGACTTTATAAATCACACAAAAAGCTTCGCTGGGGTCCACATGATGTCCGGAATCAACAACATGCGCGAAAACAGCGCTGCTTATGCGCCTAGTTTGGCCTTTTTCCAGCCATGTCAGGGGGTTTTCTCGTATTCTCTTGGATAGGCGCCGACTGGTACGGCCAATATAACCTGCTCCAAGCAGCAAGTAAAGGGGTAGATGCACATCGATGTGGTCTGAGGTGGTAACCTATCCTCACCTTCTCCACGTAAAATAGGGTTAGCAGAGAATGATATTCGAACCCCTGCTTCCGGGAAAATTCGCGATACAGCTTGATCAAGGCGTCTTCTTGGGAGTTTTTGGCGGCCAGCAATCCTGACCGGTCTGGCGTCATTGTTCATGACCTCGCTGCCTCAAGGTCATTCACCCCTTGTAGCGAGCCGTTCCAGACGCGCTGACCTGAATCCGCTCGAACCGACTCCAGCTCGGACACAATTGCGTCCACACAACGTCGCAGCTACCCATGCGCCACTTGAACGCGCCATCCCGTGCAACCAGCAAAACAAGTCACTGGGACACTACCCCTCGGCAAATGCAACAAACACTGATTGGACACCACTTGAGCTTGGCCCACGAGCCTACAAAAGCGCTGCCACCACTGTCCCCAGGATTCTCAGGCATGACTGGGCGCAGTCAAAAACAGCCCTGGCTTCGCCAGTGGCCACTGCCGCCTGAGAGGACAACTCTGGGTTTTGTACACAATAAACTCATTCTGGTTCCCTCCGTCTTCTCCTTCCAATCTAGGATTTGCCCTGATAATGGTAGCGCTCAGAAAACTTAATCTGGCCACCTAGCTGCCAAACGTTCACTTGCAGAGTATCCTTGAAAGGGGACATTGAAGAACAAAGTTTTCTTTTCAACAGTCAGTGTGGTGGGTTTTGCCGGTCGTTCGGAAACGTTCTTTACAATGAACCTGTCGGAATACCCTTTTGCGCGAAGCAAGTCACCTATTTTCCTGAGCTTCTCCTGGATGCAGAACACATTTTGCTAGCTCTTTATGCCAAACACCGGGCCAGATTTTTTTGTTGTTGGAGGGACACGAAACTATCGAAGTTCGTGTATTGTCCAGACCAGGTTTTCTTCCGATAGACGCTCCTTCGGACGCCACCGTTAGGTCTCCTGTTTAGAAGGACATCTAGAAAAGGAAGCGAACCAGCCGTTTCCATCTCCAACGTAAACTTGACAATCGGATGTGTCTGATTTACCGCATTTATGTGTACAGCTATGGGCAAGCGTCTTGGACCTCTACTGGCCGATGTCTTAATGGGCAACCTGGAGAGATTTCAACTAAGCGATCAGATCAATAAACTTGAACATTTTTGTCCCTACGCTGATGATATATTTGCAGTCGTCACCACAGAAACCGACGTGGAAATAGATATTTCATGATAAATTTCCTGGAAAATCTATTTTTTGACAGCGTTTTGTATTAAGACGGGTTTATTCACCTAGGTATTTGCAGACCATGTTGTCCTGACCGAGATTTTTATGCAGCTGTGTTCAGAAATATCTGGAAACCAACTGCTATTAAACATCTATTTGTTTCTGGATTAGCATAGCGAAGTTTCATGCCGAGCGATTGTGCGTTTATCGACGATTTGTCAAGGGCCATCTTTGTGAAGTGGTGGAGTACGGTTTCGCAGCAATTCAAGAAGTAGCCCATACTTCCTCCTGGTTGAGACTATAGAGATTTTTCTTTTATTTGATTATGGCCTGCCTGGTAGTCGCCATTTCGACAGAGCTACTATATTTTTGTCGCTCGCCAGTCGTTCCTCAATTACGCAGATTTATTTAGTATAAAGTACGGTGCCTCTCCTTGATTTTAACAGCAATGCTTACTTATCTTTTCCTGGCATGTCTGTCTTTCTCAGTGTCCTACAATACTACTGAGGATATTTACTACTTTTGTTCAGTCTAGGATAAACTTCTGAGCTACATGCGCTTCTTTGGGATGATTTTCGTGGCATTTATAACCACTGAATGACTTCAAGGTTAAGCGGTACTTAGATATCTACTTTCTGCGATACAATTCAAGTAAACATTGAAGAATTTAAAGTCGCAAGTGCAAGCTTTTGGTTGCTTATTATCAGATCTGCACAGTAATATACATATGTACTTACTACTTGGATTTTATTCACAAGTATGAATGTGACAGAGGCGACGGTGTCACGCGCCTTCTCTAGCAGAAGCAGAACGTATTGTCGAAGTATACTTGGGATACGCTTTTTTAAGTCGCCGGATGGGTGAATAAGGAAAGGGAGGGACTCCAAATGAATACAACCGGAACAGGTCCGCTCGGCGCGACCAAACCATTGTATTTTCATAAGTAAGAAATAAAAAGACAGGTCGAGCACCGGAACATTCTGTTTGTTTGTCTGATATATTAAGCTCGGACAGGAATCCGTTGTCAGAGATAAAAGCGGCAACAGAACAGACGATAGTTTTAGGGGGCGTTTGCCAATCAGCGATCAGTGACGCAGGCATGGACGTGGCCGCGAAAGGCTCTGCGTGCCAGCTCCATATAGACAAATCGACTGATTGAATTCTAGTCCGAGACCCAGGTTTCAGTTAGTTCTTGGCCTGTCTTTTTTCCGGCGTGGGCGATTATGATGGTGACTGTGAAGTTAAACCCATGACCTGTTTCGAAATTGTGGGCAACCACTCGTGATAATTCGCCACCCCGTCGCACAGTCAGCTTATGTTAGAGCATGTGTGATCCGAGCACTCGTTCAGTCTGACTCGCATAATTACAAGGACAGATAGGCACGAGCTACAACACATTACACCTGACCGGCCACCGGATTAAACGGTCTTTACGACACATGACCTTGTTGCCAATGATAGCGTGGTGATCACGGATGGGAGATCAACTGTGACCGCACACAATAAACTTGTCCCATCTAATGTCATAAGCGAAGGTGCTGTGAGACCCAGTTTATCCTTCACACAGGGCAGGCTGCTATGAGTTGGCTGCCTGCTTGTGGATAAGAAGTTCAGGAGAACGTAAGATGCGGTGTCACATGTCCATGTCTGCACGAGGGAATGTCGAGCCAAGTGTTGAACATGTAATTGGTTGACGACTGTTTAGTTACCCAGCCTCGAGGGATGACGGTCCAGGCAAATAAAGGGCCACCTGAACCTAAAGGTCGTAGGCGTCTGTTATGGCAGAATCAGCAAACCATGGCCCCCGCAGCCTGGTACGCGCTGGCGGTTCACTGACACCTAGTTCCCTGCCGGTAGATGCCATTCCCCTCCTGATGGTCAAGGTCGTGAGCATGGCTGCCCACTTATCTACCTTCTTCGGACCCCTTCGGGGTGTATGTTTTTGACTAAAATCCTGTTCATTTGTTGTGTGGACTAGGGGGTGTGGAATGGAGCGCCAGGGGCGGGCTCGGACGCGCCATCCATCTGCGACCCCCCCCGCCTCCGGTCTTCTTGGCTTTGTCATGACGCCGGGCCCAGGTGGGAGAGGAGGAGGAGGGGTGCGCTAGGTGCGGCGCAGGTCTACATTCACTATAAACTAAATAACGCGCAAGTCGGATAGATCGCAGTCGGTAGCCAGGCCCCGTATTACAGGTGGGGAGGGGGGGGGAGTTGTTTACTCGGACTATTTTGTGGGACTCCATAAACACATCTGACCCCTTTGGCTTCCGTTTTACGTTTGAGGTTAGGATTAGGGTACCGGTTAATGGTTTTCGATTTTCGGGCTAGGTTTAGGGTTATGCCTTTAGGCTTAGGTTTATGGGTTACGGTTAGGGTTTGAGCGTACGAATAGGTTTCCGTATTATTGCTAGGTATTTCAGTTACGGCTATGTATAAGGGTTACGGTTACGTTTATGATTTCGGTAAGGGTTGGGATTAGGGTTGCCGTTAGGGTTAATGGTTAGCGTTTAAGAGTGAGGTTAGGGTAAGGTTTAAGGTCGCGGTCCGCTTCCCCATTCCCGGCTACCAACTGCGATCTAACCCCCAAGTCACCGCGCCTGCTTCACCTTGCTGTGAAGCGCACGGTGGGCAGCGTCGGCAACGACGGCCGAACTGTCAGAAGTTTGTTTGGGGTTAGAGTCGGGGGACATGATAACAAGTGCGCGCGGATAACGAGCCACTCTGTCCGACGCGCGTGAGGCGGCAAAAGTTCGTGTGCGCAGCCATGACTCATTGCAGCTGAACGATAGACGCCCCAGCTCGGGCCTGAGGAGTGACCGTGCGTCAGCGTGTGTCTGTAGGTTGGCGCGGTTATCACGGTCATTAGCTGACAGAGAAACGCCGTGAGAGAGGGCACTGGATCTGCTGCTACTTTCCTCCCCCCACTCAGACACCAAACGAAGTGAGGGGGTCGATATGCTAGCCAGCCACAAATCTGTCAGGCCAGTGAACATGACGCCCGGATCTTGTGCGGCGAAGCAGAGGTGGGTTGTCGCCAGTAGGTGGCGGAGATGTCGCCGTCTGCGACTGGGTCCGCTGTTGGGGTGAGATCATTTCACCCTCTTCGGCGTAGGCCGGTTTGACAGGATCAGTGCTGATGATGTCAGTCTTGTCGTTATGACTGATGACAATATCCTCGTCAGATCGTCGAAGGACTTTGTACGGCACGTCATAGGGGAGTTTTGGTGGCTGACGGATAGGGTCATGCTGGACCAGGACGAAATCGCACCTGTATAGGTCGGGAGGGATGAACGAAAGTGCGGGTGACGCCCGAAGTGGCGCTGCGCGGAGATAACGCATTGCACTCCGTAGTCAGCCCGCACCATTTCTATTCGGAATAAATTGTCCAGGAATGTGAAGATTCTGCAAAACTATTCGATTTTGTATCTCGAAAAACCCACAAATTTTGGATTCTGGGTCAACCGATCGAATATACCGTAGTGATGGCGTTCGTGGTCTCTGGTCCCCATAGCTGGTCTCACCAGAGACAATTTCCTCAGTCAACAGCGACAACCGTTCTTCAGTGATTCTGCTTGGTCCAGTCCCGATTTCATGAAATAAATGGCGACTGAAAATATCCGATGCTGTGATACCCATCTCTTTCTTGACTGTCCTCATTTCATGGGCTGCAGTTTTTTTCTCGCGAACCTTCCAAACTATACAAAAACACCATCCTCTTTACTTAGCCATCAGGAGTTTTTTCACTGCTGGCCCGATTTGTGCTTAATGTTTCCCTGACAATGCCTGTACACTGACATTAAGTGCAATTGTCATTATTATTATTATTATGATTGGAAATCTAAGGCCCAAAAATCTCAACGCATTTGAAGGAGAGACTAATTCAGCAGGCAGTCGTAGGGTAGCTCCGGATACAAGATCACCTGAAGTGCAACCGATGTCGGCCTTGAGAGTGGAACGGATGAACAGCATCACCAGAGTAAGACCATCGGAACGTCGTAAAGGATCTGACTGGGCAAGTAGGGCCGTCTTGAGCTGTCGATGGAAACGTTAGAGGAGGCCATTTGCCAGGGGGTGGTACGCCGTCGTTTGAATCCGGTTGGTGTCGTGAAGGGAAGTGTGCTTGCGAAACGACGTGGACTTGAATTGGGGTCCGCAGTCGCAGGAGCCCCAGAATCGTACATCCAGTACGCCAGAAAATTCTCCGCCATGGTTTCAGCATTGGTATCCGGAATGGGTACAGCAACCAACCCCCGAGTGAAATGGTCAATCCAAGTCAGTAGGTAGACAAAACCGCTCAGATCGATGTGTACGTGACTGAAACGTGCATCAGAGATGGCGAAGGTTCATTCTACAATAACAATATGTCGGCGGATTTTGGCGCGTTGGCATGAGCGACAATATTGGGTCCAACGTCCTACATCCCGGTTTATATTGGGCCAGGCGAATCGGTCAGTGATGAGTTTCACTGTCGCCCATACTCCAGGGTGAGATAGGTTGTGAGGGACATTGAAAACTTGTCGTCGCAAAGTTAATGGGGCAAAGGGACGTTTATGTCCGGTGGAAAGGCCACAAGTGATGGTGCCAGCTCCAGTAGGAAGAGAGCCATCTTGAAGAAGGGGAGAAGAGTCGTTGTAACGATACTGAGATAGTTCGTCATCTGATTGATGAGCGTTAGCCATGAGCGTGAAATCGATGACATGTGTCGTGACGGGGTTCATCTCAATTCCTGATGGAGCATCGGTAACCACGTATTTCTTGCCGTGTATATGTTTATTGTCACAGGCAAACTGTGAAATGAAGTCTAGATGGCGAACCTCTCGGAACAAATGTCGGTTTGGAGTAGTCTTTAGAGCAAACACTAAGGGCTTGTGGACCGTAGACACGGCGAGTTCGCAGCCCTCAAGAAAGTGTCGGAAATGCCGGATGCCTAGGTATATAGCGAGAAGTTCTTGTCCACCAACACTGTAGCGGGACTCTGCTGAGCTTAGTTTCTTTGATAAGAAAGCGACAGGCTGTGGAACGTCATCAACAGTTTGCTGGAGAGATGCACCAACGACAGTGCTGGATGCATCTCTAATGTGAGTTGGCTGGGCAGCTGAGCGAGGGTGGGCAAGCAGAGTTTCATTTGCAAAAGCGACGTTGACATCACTGAGGGATTTGACGGCTTCCCATCAGCGGTTGTCGCTGTCATTGACGGACGAAAATACGTCGTGAACCGAGGCAGTAGATCGACTACTACAATAAACTTGGCCGGCAGGCTTTTTAAACACCTAGTCTGGCATCAATGCGCACGTATGGCGGAGCATTCCATATAATTGATGGTGATTCCGACGGGGTCCTCCGAGTTCGAACACATATTCGTCGGCCTTTAAATAGGCGTTGCTCATGTTTTTCTTGCCGGGCTGCTGCAGTGAATCTGGGTCCGTTTAAAGAGTGTTCTCACATAGCCTCCTTTGTAGGTCCCCGGATAATTGCTGCGAAAACAGAACAGTCACTTAGAACTGGCTGCCTTCCTATGGACGGCTGGCTCTATTTCGCGTCAGGACCTGCCTGACGGGCACATCAATGAAGGGCAACTGCTGCTCCTTTTCTTTTTTCTTCGTGAGCTGTACTTTCAAAAAAGATTATGGAAATTCTGCAGCAAGTTCTCCTTGACGATAACATAGATGTCGTCAGCGTAACCACCCCAAAAGATCGACTTATGCTGGATTAAATCAGTCCCTTGAGCTCACGTAGGACCAGTTTTGTCGCAAAGGGTAGTAGGACTTGTGGTAAACTTCGAACAGCTTCATGAGATGCCCGACTTTGGGCGGGTCTCTGAGTTTCGTCCTGTCCCACCTAGTTATGAGAGCATGGGAGAGTCAATTATTGAAAATATTGTGTTACGAGAAGAAGCGATTTTCGAAGAAACAAAAAGCTTGAAGGAGTATAAATCTCCGGATCCGGACGAGATCCCAGCAAAGCTGCGCTTTGAACTTACCTGAGGGTTGGCTAAACCGCTATCCTTTCTCTCCCAGAAATCGTTTGCTGCTAGGATCCTTCCCACGGACTTGAAAACAGCTAAGACTACACCACTTTACAAAGGCGGTCTTCGTGCACTTGCGACGAACTACATACCCGTCAGTCTGAGATCAGTCTATTACAGTCATGGAGATGACCATCAAAAAGAATTTGATGGCTTATTTGCGAAACCGAAACCCCTTGTCCAGTGCACAGCACTGTCTTCGTACGGGAAGGTCGTGTGTAAGGAACTTGCTATACACAGTACAAAGCCGGACAAGAGCACTCGATGAATACCACACTGGACATGTAGCCTATATTGATTTCCGGAAGGCGCACGACAGTGCTCCGCACCAGCGTCTCCTTTGCTGTTTGATAGTGATGGGTATCAGAGGCGAATTTCATAAATGTATCGAGAATTTCCTTGTCGGTCGTTCCCGAATTGTCTTTGCGGAGCATCAGCAATCAACGCGTGCTGTCATAGGCAGTGGAGTACCACAAGGCCCAGTGCTTGAACTGAACCTCTTTCTCTTGTTCCTTAATGAACATAGACTGCGATTGTGCCATGTTTATAAATGATATAAAAATCTGGAAAGTCGTCCAAAATGCTGCTGACGAGAGCAACTTATCCAACCTGGGGAATTCACAGGGAAGTGGGAGGTCGGTTGGACTGAGGTTGTCTAAACTTCTTAGAGAAACTTCAGGTTCGAGTACATCCACTTTGTCAAATAACAGGTGAGGAGTTCGATTAACCGCAATGAATCATTTGGTTTGAAGATCCTTGGCAGACCACGGAAATGGGCCAAATCAATGTCCATTGATCTATTTTGGAGTCATTCACCCGCTGTGGGTCGTTTTACGTTATCTGGATTAAGATACTTCTCATTTCCTCTGATTGTTCGTCAATCAGACTTTACTCCTCGAACTTTTAACAAAGTCATCACGATTTCCAGTTAGTGTATTCTCTAAAAATTTTTGTTGTCAGCCTAGACAAAAATATGGCGCGTTCGCCAAAAGATACCGATATTTTCCTTATATCATGGATTAATACCTTCTTTTATTTACTTGCTTGAAAGCAATTTTTCATACTGGCTTGCATAACTACCAATTCGGCCTCGCCTGTGTTGGGATTATGACTTGTCGCCGGCAGCTGCCGTCAACCGGCGATAGGCTATCAAACAAAATGAATGACTAATCACGTCAATAACGAGGTCTTTCGACTGGGAAACAATGAAAATGTTCTACGTCGACTTCATTTATCAACTTTCAACCGTTATTTGTATACTACTGACCGCCTGTGAACAGAATATGAAAATTATGCGGTTGTTGTGCTAAAACGGGCGGATCCCAACTCATATTTGGGCCGGGCATGAGAAGTTTTATCTCGAGGGATTTACTTCAAGTTCGCACATTAATATCTGAGGAAAATGAAAAGCATTACGTGGTACCTGTGTCAAATTCAACTGATTTTTTTATTGTTCTTGCCAGTCGCAGATAAGAAGCAGCAGCAAAGCCAGTCAACGCAAAATAGTATGTCCATTATCGATTTAGTAAGTTTGACTTTGAACCCGCATCTTGAATTCTAAGTAGTCCAGCTGTGCTTCCCAAAAACAATTTGCACACCGATTTCTGGCCTTTCAAAGCGGACATAGTTCGAATTCATTGATCGGTTTTATAAAGAGTCTAACGACAGTCAGGTCGAAAAAAATAAATGAACGGTATCAGAATCAGAAAAGGAGAAATGCCGTTCTGACTTTTAGTTGTGAGCGGCGGCTTCCCTGCAAATCCTAACGCGAGGGAACAGAGTCGGACTGCCAAATCACGTCAACTAGTTAGTGTGTAATTATTTCGATATTCATGCATATCTTACCTACTACAGTAATGATTGTCGTGTTGGAAAACATCAGCGAAACAGGGGTTTTATTGTGCAGTTGATAAATCGTTTAACCTCCCGTCGTGAGCCTGTGCAGTATTTTTAGACGTATAGCTTTGACCTCGCTCTGCAGGTTATGATATGGTCATGGGTAATTAGAGGCGACATTGAATAGGGCCGAAATACCTGTTTAAACATCTTTCAACTTTGTCCGCCCAACCGGATAAATTTCCCCTTACGCGATCTGTTATCGGATATAACGTGCAGACAGGAAATTTGAAGTTCCAAAGAAGATAAAATGATCTCAGGTGCGAAAACATCATTTTAACATGATCTTAAAACTCTAAAAAGGAATGGAAAAGTGGGGTGTGAAAGCGCCGCTGTTGTAGCGCTTTTTGGTCAAGTGTGGTATGGCAGCTCCACCTGAATTAAACAAACCCCAGCCACCTGTAATATGGGAGCGATGGATATAAGGCTTTTTATAGGTGGGACCGGGGAACGCACAGGTGACGAAGTCAAGTAGTTCTTTGCGAAAGAAAAGCTATTGGGAATGTGCGGCTGTAATTTGGGTGGTTGAGAAAAGGTTGTGCTAACCCATAACCCCAATCTTAACCCGAACCTTATCCTTAATCTTGACCCAAACTCCAGCCCCGACAGCATTGTGCCCAGAAGGTGGGGCTACATAACCACACCTTACCCGCTTTTTCAGAAAGGGCTAATGTTATGACTGATCTTTACCATGAGGTGGTTTAAATGTCTTCATTTTAGAGCTGCAATGGGAGCTGAAAATTTTTGTTCATCATTCCACATTCGGGATACATCGATTGCCGTAACTCGCATATAACCTTGTAGTTCCGATCAAAAACGATAAGGCGGGGAGCCCTGACCCGCTAATAAATAATTTCATTTGCTACAACATTATAAAATGGATTGACTTTGACACTGAATCCCTTTGAAAATAAGTCAAATTGATTAATTCTATAGTAGGTGACCTAACTCACGAAATGCGTCGAAATCTACGAATGATCGCTAATTACTCGCAAACCGACACCATTTCATGTCTCTAGTGTCTATGTTAATAACGTACAAGTTTAAAAGAATTAGAAACATAAAAGAAATATTAAAGTCAGTGTTGCATTGTTAAGTTATGTCGATTTATTTTGAAAAGCGCAATATCCCGAAAACGTCAGAAATGGCTTTAATTAAGTAAAGTTAGTTTTCAGATGTATAGAATGTATCGTCATACCAAAAACGTCGAAAAAATGAAAATCGGCATAAAATAACGTCTAATAACCGTGCTTTAGTAAATTTTACATCTAAATGTCGTTTAATTGTTAGTGTGATCTCATGTATGACGGGTTGTTAACTGCCTACATTCCAAGTGTAGATTCCAAAACCGCTTTCCAGCGTTTTGTGTTATTCACGTGTCTTTCCAGTTAAATGAGATGAGATTCAACAAGAGAAACTGGATTTTGCTTGATTCCACCGATGAGGACGTCGTAGAAACAAGAGTTTTCATAAGGTGACATGCCATGAGGCCGGTCGGTGCCTAATAAATTTAAATAGAACTGGCAGGCGTGATCGTAAACATACCATTTAGTGTTTATACAGAGAACTTTTCTTCCCTTAAATTAATTTAAACTTCTCGTTCGTTTTGGATTATGTTGAGTTTCAGATCGACCACCAAATGTTGCTAAATACTTCACGATTTTCAGTGTTTTCACCCGATTGTCTATAAAGACAGATTCTGAATTACCTGTCTGTTGAGAACTTGAAAATAAAATAATTCTTGAAGGTACTTACCGAATTAGTGAGTGTTCGGGTGCTCCTATTCACGAAGATGATCGTTTGGGTCACACCTGAAGACTCATTCAAACATCAAAGTTCATTTTCGAGAAAAATGTCTGGCCACAACGAAAGCCAGCAACGGCTATGCCTTTGATCAATAAAAGGCTTTCCTTTATAAGTTTTCTCTTTGAAAAGTGTTTTATTACTGCACTCCGTCGGCGGATCTCCGTGTACTTTGCATTTTTGGATGGTGAGGTCAAGTAAAAATTCGACACTTTTGGCCATTCCTTTCGCATTCTTGAGAAATACTAATATTTTTCTACCGTG
Source organism: Spirometra erinaceieuropaei (assembly GCA_902702965.1). Lineage (NCBI taxonomy): Eukaryota > Metazoa > Platyhelminthes > Cestoda > Diphyllobothriidea > Diphyllobothriidae > Spirometra > Spirometra erinaceieuropaei. The sequence goes on from CACRXP010000072.1 coordinate 638,351, forward strand.
AACGTAAGAACATGCCTTGTCCTATATATTGAGGCCATTTTCACTGTTTCGCTCGCTTTTAGACTCCGTTCTTCGATTAAGAATGCACAGCAGAGTGGCCATATAAATAGTGATATTTTGCTGAAACTATAAACGTCTTGCTCGTTCTATTTCTGAATAAGATATGCACAGAAGCTGAACTACACGGGAATTAGTGTTTCATATGTTTTAAGCTGGAAATAACCATTTCGTGGTGGTCATCTATGTGACAGGTAGAATTTTTAAAACGGCAAAAAATTTCAGCTCCCTTAAACAAAGGAATCCCTGTCGGCGTTATTACTGCACTTCATGGCACCAAATCGCACAGATCGACTAATTTGACATTTAAGGATTGAGAAAACTTCTGGGTTTTTTAAAATAACCTTTGTGTTAGCAGGTTGATCACCATGGTTTGCATGGGACATAAAATAAATTTTCAAGTTCGGTTAAATCTGTTCATTAAAACTCTCGCGGATAAATTACTATGCCTTCAATGAAAAAGTCGCTCAGATGCGTAACTGGAGGCTAGGACATGTTTTAGGATAGGAAATTTCACGAATATATACCAACGGCCATTTTCGCTAAAGTTTTCTGGTATTTTACTTGATATAATTACGTAAACACAATTTCCACCCAAGCAAAGGACATTTTTTGAAGGAAGTGGAAGAGCGAACAGAATGCTCAACGTTAAATGCATCCAGAAATTGCCTCATCAGTTTTCGTTATCAGATTTAATGAGATAGGTCACGTACTGTAGTCTATCAGTCTCTGAGGACGGCGTCTCTGAACTGTCGTAGTAATTTTTCTCAGACTCTGGATACGGCTATAATTGGGTTTTCTCCGTCGAGCGACTGAGATGAGGGCTAGAACGCACTAGCATCATATTATACGCCAAGGGCTTGGTATTCTCGCGAAAGTTGGGATTTAGCCGAACTTTGGAACAAATGTTTCAAAAAATTCTATAAATGATGAAAAGAAAATCACAGGGTACACATTTAATAACACTGTATAGGCTATGCTTAGTGGGGTGAGTATATATAGAGAAGTGAAAAAGGGTGGAGAACACTGATTATAATCAGGTGAGATTTTGGTCTCAAACGAGGCCCAGGCAATGGCGTTCTCATAGTAACATCAGAGGAGATAATTCCTAGGCCACTGCTTAAGAAATGGGAAGGAAATGCAAGAGCGCTATATTTCGGTGTCTATTATTACTTCGAACACGTGAGAAAGACATAATTTAATCCTGAAATTCGGGCGTGGATACGAATTTCTTGTTTTCCATTCTCCATATCTGACTTCGAATATTTAAGCGTTACAGGTCGGTCAGCAGTAAACTGCTTTCCATCCTGTCTCTCGCTAACGGTTTTTCAGTCTCTTCTTCATAGGCGTGTGAGTAATCTATACGCCATATATGTCCTTCAAATCTTACAATATAGAATACTGATAAAAAAGTCCAGTTTCCCTGCATTGTTATGTGTGGATGTTGGAGGAAGGGCAGTTTAGAGTCAGTGATGTGTTTTTCACTTAACACCACCGTCCTCAGAAAAGTTGGAGGCAGTCGGAAGTAATAAAACGAACCAATTTCTACATGTAAGACTCGAAACGATATTTGGCAGCCCGTTGTTGTTCGTAGAAAGCGGTTGCTTTTTTACGACTTCACAAAAAACACTCAAACTCAGAGAAGAATGTAGTTATTAACTTTATGCGGAGACATTCCACAGGAACGCGAAGTTTGTTCGTCAGAATACAGCATTTTTTATTTAAAAATAAAATCTAACACATGTAGACTACCATCTAATAATTATGAGCTTATATTTTTCTGTTTAATCCGCTAAGTCCAGTTTTAATCTCTTAACTTCAAAATTCAAAGTGGTAAACGACTAAGAAAAAAAGGGCATGAAGTTAGTTCTTAACAACAGAAAAAATGGTCGGATGTGGTTTGGTTGCCCCACCTGAAGTAAGCAAACCCCAGTCAAATCTAATACGTGACCGATGTTAACAGGCCTTTTACAGCTGCGGACAAGGAGTACACAGGAGACGAGGCCAAGTAGTTATATGCAAAAGAAAAGCTATTGAGAATGTGCAGTTGTACTTTGAATGGGTGATAAATAGTTGCGTTAAACCCTAACCCCACACTAAACACGACCTAAGCCCAAACATAACCCCTAGCCATAGCCCCTAACTCCTAACCCTAACTCTTAACCCCATCCCCAACAGTATTGTGTCCATCAGATGGGGCTACCAAACCACATCTTACCGAAAAATACGTTTGCAATATAGTGCTCCAATTAGCTTTTGGACATTAATCAGTGGCATCCTAAATTCAGCAGTCCGGCATCCTAACGAAACTAGTTAGCCAGTTTACACAACATAGCGTCTTCCGGTTACAATTATACTATCGCCCTTATTTTAACTCCTACTGTATAAACGCATACTCTAACTGCTAGTTCTTTTCCCTTGGCATGACATGAGTCCGAAATGCGTCAGCGAAAACTTCGTTCAGTGGTCTAATGACTGAGGTCCAAACCTCAGATGAACTAAAGCATCTAGCTGTGGCATCAATGACTGAAGACGAATTGAAAGACAGATGTGACATTATTTTCTTAGTAAAAGAAAGTGTGCCTTCAAAAGCGTTTAAAAGCATTATTTACTTGACTCTCCTTCTAGTCCCACATATTCCCTAAAAAGGTAGAAGAGAAAAGTTCTAATTTTACTGTAGTTCACATCAAGTAGGCCATGATAATAAGTAGCCCACGTATTAAATGTGACCTTGCGCTAAATTCTAGACGGTTAAGGTTGGGGTTAGGACACGGGAACAGGTGCCCACATGGAAGTGGATAAAAACCACCGTTCGCATGGGAGCACCTATTCGCTTGTGTTCATCACAAAATATTACATCGGCTTTTTCCACCGAAATACTTTGAGAGCATGAGCACAGACTGCGTTACTTAATAGGGGTGTTTAATACTAACTTATTTCCTTTTAAGGGAAAGCATATATTCTGTAGTGTCTCGCTATCTAGTAATAAACTCGATAGAGAGTTTTATGGCATCTTTGAATAAAAGGGGAACTGAAATCGGCAGGTTTTGAAAAGAGACGCTGCCACGAAGTTTTGCCTCTTCTCTTTATAGATGCAGCAATTTTAATTTTGTATTAACTGGGAGTGAAATGTTTGAATCCATCCTTATGCACACAGTCTGTTATTTTGCGGGTTATTAGTATTTTTAAGTGCCAGCGACATATTGTTTAATGCGGAAAATTGTTAAAATAAACTAGTTCAACCGCATTCTTGCAAAATAAAATTGAGATTTCATGCGCAATGCGACAGAACTATTACGTAGCATGCCGACTGATAACATCAAACACATCAACTGCGGAAATCTGCGCTTTTAATTCAATTTCAAAAAGATAAATAGAAGGGAAAAACACTAATCCTGACTGTTGATATAAGGGATGTTGGTAAATTATCGAGTTACGGAAATTGGTGCTACTATTTCACTGGCACTGCATGCGTCGCCATTTGCTACAAATCTGGGGAGAGCATTTTTAAACAGTTAATTTGCAAATGGGAGCACTTAAATGGACTTGATCTTCTAAGAGCTCGGATATATTTGACTTAGGCGGAGAAACAGACCTGTAGACAAGATGTAAAGGAGCCCAGCTTTCGGCAGCTCTCCGCACAAATGCCTCAGAGTGATTCATAATGCGCTTTTGAAAAACTTTTTGTAAAGTTTAGTTTTCGACCCTTTGGTAGCAGTTTGTTAGTTTTTATTGGTACTTTAGTGTTTAAATCGTACCTGGCAATTCGTGTTGCATGTAACCTGTTAGGTGAAAATGAAATATTTGGAATTTAATTAATGTAATCTCTTTTCAGATCTTGACATCTCCGACACAGAATAACGAAAAATAAAAATGCTACTTGAATCTTTCCAGTAGCCCATAGTCATAAAATAAAACATAATTAGTACCAGCACTTCCCCTCAGCACGTTGTTAAGACTCAACACATTGTCTGGATTTCGGAGCGACAGATGATATCCTACCTCGTGAATTCAGAAAAACGAAGTCCGCGTCCGAAACGAAGTAGTTTTCACATTTCCCTTGCTTTTCTCGGGGTTTACGACCATAGGGACTGGCGATAGACTGGGACCGCAAACGAATTTTCCGCGCATGAGGAAAGTTGTTACGCCCATTCACACATTAAATTTTATATGTACCGCCTTCCTTATCGCCCGATTCACATAAAACCTAAGCGTCCATGTCGTCTTGGAGATCATTTTATATATTTTAAAACTTCAATTTGCTGATTTTACTATTTTCGCACGTAAACCACAGAGTGCAAAATCCTAAATTAAAAATTAATTCGCAGTATAAAGAACCAGGAAATAGTAACCACACTGTGTACACTAAAATATTCATTGGATTCGACTTAAACATATTTAAGACTTATCCTTAACTATGGTAGAAAGTAGTGCACTTTAGTAGCAATCATCCTTTATCTCCCACCTCCTCACGTCCTCATATAGCGACTTCCCCGTCACGAATTAATGCTCGAACGAAGATGTCCAGCAAAATGGAAGTATGGAGACTTATCGACGGAAAATATGGAACAACCATAGTCTAATAATCCATCTTTCTTAAAAAGAGATTCTATGGTCTTGCCTCTTGAATCCACCAGTCCGTTGAGGTAAGCACTACACACATAGGCGAATACTTGTTGCCGGGTTATGCCACCGAAGGAACCAAGGCCGATTCGAACTTGCCTGTTGAGTTTACAATAGTTGTGGCGACTGTATCGAGATAACTGGGTGAAAACTGCAGAATCTTCTCTATGAAAACCAATTCAAACTGAGAAACTAGATTCCAGCTCTTGACTCTGAAAGTGATCAACCAAAGTGATCATCAAATTCTTCAATACAGGGCACTTAAATTAAAATTTTGGTGTTTCTATATTAGTAAGACTGCGATTCCAGTTGAAAACTGTTACATTACTATGTTCACGGAAACTAAAATAACATTTCCATAACAGATATAAAGAGATCCGTACGAGAACCATCCATCGTCGAAAGTGGCGAAACGATAGGCGCTTCAGGCTTATTCAGCTTCTTCAGCAGGCGTTCAAGACTAGGGTCGATGAGAGACCACCCGACAACCAGATCAACCTACAGGGACGCCAATGCGTAGACTACGCATATAGTTAAGCTGAAAAGTAAGGCGGCTCAAATTCCACTATGCTTATCAATTGCTGACGAAGAAGTAGATAAGGGAAAACAGAGAAAGAGCGAATATAGGGTCAATAAATTCTCTAGCTACGTGAAGCACAACTCACTTTTTTAACGCATAGGTTTAGGCATCGAATAGTGCGCACAGTTGTTTGAGAATTCGGTCAATAATTAAGGATTTTTCCAAAAATCTGTTCTTTTTTCCTAATTGGATCTTAAGCCATCTCGGTTCATACGATTGCACGCGTTGTATTATAATAAATCCATTACTGACAGTTCAGGCTAACATTCTGGAACATATGGAGGTAAGTTTTCGCGTTCCATGTGAATGCATAAGAAAAGAAGAATACTGGTAAGTAACAAATTCATTCATGCATTATTCTGAGTTTTCAAACTCGCCCAGGAGTCAATCGTCTGAGAAAACAGCAGCAGGACAGCGGCAGTTTTAGGGATATTAGCCAATCAGCGGTCAGGACCACAGGTATACACGTGACTGTGCGGGGGCACGTATGCTGGCGACTGGTCGATTGACTGAGTTCTCATCCGAGGTTCAGGCTCCAAATAAATCTCGTCTTGCCTTTCTTCCGGCAGCGACAGTTACTGCGGTGGTTGTGTACTCAAAGTCATGACCCGTTTCGAAGATGTAAACAGACACTTGTAATAAACCATCACTCCTTTTCACAGTCAGTTTATTTTCGCATATACGAATGCTCCGCCAAGACCTAGGGATGTTCCAGAATCAGCCAAATGCAATGCTGCGCGAGTAAGGGTTAGAATTGCGCACCGCCGAAGGCTACCATTCACTGCAGCTTCACGAGAATCAAAGATCAATTGAAATCTAGGGAACGGTGTGGGATAGTGTAACACATCCCGTGTCTAAGCTGTTAACGTAACTACGCAGTTCGGACTGAAAGCATGCTCGGACCGCGTATACACGAGAATAAGCTGACTGCAATACGGAGTGATGGTTTATAGCAAGTGACCGTCCACATCTTCGAAACGAGTCATGAGTTGAACTTCGCAGCCATCAAGATAACTGCCATGACGAAAATTAGACCAGCTGAGGACTCATTGAAGCCTGAACTTCGGATGTGTTGACATGCCGCTGGCATACGGAGTCCTGCATAGTCGCGTGCATACCTGTAGTGCTGGCCGTTGGTTGGCTAGCATCCCTATAACTGCCGCTCTCCTTCTGCTGCTGCTTTTTTCTCTGTCGATGGACTCCTGCACGGGTTCGAAGGCTCAGAATAATGAACAGGCGATGTCGATGTTTAACCAGCTCCCTCCTTCCTTGCTCACACTGAAAATTTGCATGAAAGAGAATGAAAAACAAGTATATTGTATTAAAAAGCAGCATATTACGATCGACTGTGTTAAGAAAGCTGGGTTTTCCCTGGAGCTGCAATTTAAGACAAATTCCGGCCTGTTTTTCCACTCAAAAGGGATATTTTTATTCGAAACGCATTTCGTGTATGTAACGAATCTATTTGCTAAGTATAGTTTTGCAACCCGAAAAATCAAGGTTTTATCACCCATTCAGCTCAGGCATCAACAGGATTGCGAAAGCGATTTTTATTGCTTTGACAATCCGTCAGTGCTTTTCAATGGAAATATTACCAACTTCGATCGAAGCTTGTTCGACCGGAAAATTTTAACAAGTATATTGTTGTGCAAATAAAACGCTAAAGACATGCATTTTAACGAATAGCTGTGTTTGTACAACTGAGTCTGTTATAAAGGCTTTTGCCTCTAGACAACCCGTTCGTTCAGCTTAATCAGCAATTCAGACCTACTTTATGCTATCAGTCTTTTATACATAATCAGGAAATGGTAAGGTGAAGTACCCCACCTACTTGTCGGTAGACTGTGCATCGTGTCATACGGAAATGGTGGCAATGAGGATTTTACGTATAGCCAGAACTCCAGATGAAATGCTGACGAAATGCAAGAAAACACCGAAAATGTTTAAATTTCTGACGAAACTCATCATACGCTTTCGTATGGCAGTGGGAATGAGCGCGTTAATTGAAAAATAAACAAAAAGCAAATTTTCAAAATAATAAAATCATAGTTTGCGTTTATAGGATGCAACTGTTGTCGGCAGTGTAGAGTCTGCAATGACCTGCAAATGGACGTCAAGACTAAATTCCATAGGATACGGTCCACAGTCTACACACAGTTAAGTGGAGTCCTTCACCCTATCATTGTCTATAATCATTTGAGTAGAAGATTGAGAACAATCGCTCTCTTTTTTCGTAGTCAACTTTTGGGTGTCAAATATTCTACATGATTTGATTTAAAAACTCGGTACAGATGTTAATACGATAATTTGTGCTCACAAAAAAGGGCATCGGAAATATAAAAAGATAGCCACCTTTTCTTAAGTTTTATTATTTGTCTGGAAGTGTGTTGAAGGTTATTCAAGCCAACCTTCTCGGGTTTACTCATTCCAATGACATTGGACTTGCTGATGTGGTTGGTTATATTCCCATAAATTTAAAATCATAGATTTTTACCGATCAAAATACGAAAAGAACAGAACAGATGTTTATGCTTATTAATGGCCCTTCTGGCATTTGATTTTGCCAGAGCCGACCTGCCATTGCGCAACATGATATTCACCTGAAATAATGGATTGCTTTTTGGAATAAATAGCATGGCTGCCTTTTATTTTTCTATAACGCGAAAATATTTTGTTGCCCATATTTTGAACATTAGAATTGCATTTTTAAATTTTCACCTATCTATTGAAGTTGCGGACATTTTCACCGACTTAAAAGATTGTTTGGTTAGCATGTGTTCGTCGCCGATAAGTTCTTGTCAAGTTAACACATTTATGTGGCTACTGAGTTAATCATAACATGTGGTTGATTAAAAAGCCAAATTGTGTTTACCGTTTTACGCAGGTGGTGGAGACTACAGAAGGATAATAAGACAGCCAGTATCGTCCAGTTGGAGAATCTTGTCTCAAGTAATTCGCGGCAGTCCATTGACAAGTGAGAATTCATCCTCCGTCGTATTTAGTACTGAGACTTCGCCTGGACAGAGTAACCTGCTGCGTGTGTGGCGTATCAGAGAACGATGCTTTCAGTGCCCAGTAAGCAACATACCAATAGTCAACACTAGTTACGGAATTTCGGCGCTAAACGACTCGTGCGCTGACTCCTAGGCAATCATCGAAACGAGTCAGAACATCTCCAATGAATGAAGCAGTCATTAATCTTGTGGGTATGACACTGCATACCAGAGGTGCATTAGATATACTGCGACTTATGTGCGTCTATCGTCCCTTCTTATACCTGCCTCTGTTAACCTATTCGAGCTTGACTCAGAAATGGCAGACAAATAAAATTAAGATTAAAGCGATTTTATGAAACTGACATGCGATCAAAATCGTTTTCAATCTTTTGCGAAAAGGCCATAAAGGGCATCGGGGAACAGATAAACCTCAGACCAAGGACTCATCTGGGCCAAAGTGACGACCGACTTGGCTTGGAAATCGTGCATGATGTAAAACTATTCGTCACCAAAAGGACATTCGCAATAGGCTAAATGAAAGCTCCAAAAATATTTAGAGTTTGAATCAAGAGAAGCATATTAGGACAAACTTTTCCGTGTTACATGCGGACCGCCGTCATGGCGGCTTATTGCAAAATACTTCCCTCACAAAAACCCACGCCTGACAAAGTGATCATTATAAAAAATATAGAAAAAACACATGCCATAATGTTTGCTCACAAATTGAAACGGAAGGTGTTTGAAGGCAATTTGTAAAACATTCTTACGTTGAACCAACGACCGGCTTAGACGAGCGAAGACTGCTTCTATGCTGTTCAGTATCCATAATTGCAACCAATGACACGTATGCCAGCGCCCATTGAAGTAAAAACCCAGTTATCGATGATTGGAATATGGGCCGTGGCTGGCTGATGGCGAGAATAAAAATTGAAATTTGTACGCTAGCCTGCATGCTGGATTTGTATGCGACCATCTACGTTCTTTTTGGATCCGAGTACAAGATAGAAGCCGAATACCCCTCATTCCTTCGTGCAATAAAAATGGATAGATGGAGGTCCCTACAGCGTTGCTATAAACTCTACAACCTAGTTCACATCAAGCGTTATATCCGGTGAACGTCTTGATATTTCTGTTAAAAAGAATGAGGATAAAATTAAATATCTTTTTAGCCAAAGTACTTTAGACATATTTCAGGATACCGCAATACTATCCAAAGCACGGTTTTTCCAAAACGTGCAAACTAGAAAAATGCCTGATTCAATATGAGAAAGACATCTACTCATATTAATAAACAGAATACGAACATTTTCGGACTAAATGTGAAATGAATATGGGCAGTAGAATTAGGAACACAAGTTAGGTAGTGGTATTTCTTGGCTGAGATTTGCAGAGACGACTTGCGAAATGTTAAACCAAAAGCCGGCATCCCGTTATGCACAATCCAGGCTGGGTTTATATTCAGAAATAATCACTAATGCCTCCTCCTGTGCATAGCCCAAAAGTCTAACGACGAGCTGGGGAGACTGAATACACCGCCATTAATAAAAAATTGGCAGAAAGTTATACGTTAGCCTTCAGATCGAAACTCTCTATGCATGAATTTACAGTGCTACCGGGAATGCAACAGGTTAGTGCGAGTAAAAACCTTCCTTTCTTTTGCGTCGATCCTGTCAACGGCTTCCAAGGTTTAGAGAACATCAATTAGTCTTTTTAAATAGCAGTGCCAACACGCTCTTTTCCCATGTTCGGTTTTAAAAAACGACTTATTCTTTAAAATTGGCGACAAAAGATTTCTTTGTATGGCTTTACATCAACGCAGAGATTCGTACGGTTTTCGAAGACCAACTGTTTATTTGTATATTCATACAATTGTAAAGTTTATGGGTATACGATTCACCTAGAAGAACTCTCAGATATTACGTGTTTCCATGGAGAGACATCGATTATCTTATGTCATTATTTATATCTGGGAAAAGATTATAGTTTACGGGCAGGATAATCGTATTCGCGAACAGAAGCGTCTGTCTCGCCAATGATACTAATTTGAGAAGTTCCATTTTCTACCTGGTAGACGGAAAGCGCATGTAGACTTCTATAGGTAGCCCAACAGTTTTCTTGACTTTTCTTGAGAAAAAAATGTTCCATACATAACTGAGAAAATGGAAAACGAGGCAGCCCCGGTGCTACGTTGCGCTTTACTTCTAACCAAAATCTTCTGAACGACCTTTCCAAGTCAATAAGACGCTTATTATCAAGCAGGATAAATACTATCTCACGGTTATGACTAAAAACACTCTCACTTATATTGAAATTAGCTAGTTTGTAACAAAAAAGTCCCCTTGTATGTGGCTGCACCAATTTTTTACACTTTTTATTATTATAAACCACACGAAAGCCCTTATGTCCATTTAGTGTCTTTCGAAGTCATCAACTTTCTATTCAGTCCCTCAGATCAAAATGTCTAAGTCAAAATTTTCTGGGCTCTAAACATGGAATGTAAACGCAATGTTCCATCGCAAACAAGCGGATCAGCACCTAAAGTGAGGACGGAGTGGGCGGTTACCACAATGCTTTCCATAGCCTAAAGACTGCTTGGTATTGGTAGAAAGACAATTAATGCTATTAGTTAGAAGCAATTAGGAGATCTTATTAAATTTAACTTGTTTTCCGTTTTCGTCTAAATGAACGAACTAGCGACGAAAATAATCGGGTAGTAAAGCAATAGACGCAAAAAGCCCTGAAGCGAGTGATTGTTTATTTAGAATCTCTAGGTTACGAAACCTCCATCCTCACCTCAGTGAAGACAGAAGTGGAAATAAACCACTACCTACAAATCGTCATATTCTGCTATGCTGAAGTAGGGGTCAAGTCTAAGAAAACGCTGACCACACTTCGAAGACATATGTTTAAACCCAAACGTCCTCACTAATGCAATCTCCCTCCTCCCTCACGCTGTCATCCGCATGTCAGATCAGCATTTCCTTTCTTATAAATTTTTCCCGTTTGATTCCCGTGACCGTTTCATTGCTGAAAGGTTAATCTACTTATAATACAGTGTCAATGTGCAGTTGAACAAGAAGTTATGATCTTATGCGACGTCATAAAACCCTGCATACTTTGTCGCCTTTTTCTTTTTCATACTTTTCCATAAAACCAATGTTCCATTATAAAGATACATTTAGACTATTTCTTGTCGGGGAGAACATTGCATTCAAATGTTCGTCAAAAGTTGACAGATTTCCTTCCGTCGGACAGATATAACAAAAATCGATAGGAAAGTCTTAACTTACATGATAGAATAAAAATATTTTCTGAGGGACTTAAGACAAGGCTAAATTCTCTTTTATGTCCCTAACTAACTGAAACACTTCTTTATTTGCAATGACATAGGGGAACATACTTTCAGGATTTGAGGAATTTGAGCATTCTCCATGGTAAAAGGTTTTTAAACTTTTACTGTAGAGAACTGGGATAACTGAAGAGTAGTTTAAATACTTACTACCGCGGGAGAAAATGTCGGTTTCGTCTGCCAAAAGCAAACACACACTGAAAGTTTATCCGTAATCGTCCGCATTTTTAGATATTTTCCCAATTTTGCCCACTCACCACATTGAAACTGCACATTTGTAGATATTAAGATGCACTTCCGGAAGATTGTTTTATCGGAAGATTATAAGAAGTGCACAACACTTCGGAAACACTGACAACTGCGACAGAATGTAAGCTAAGACAAATAAGGTCCCTATCATTTTCAAAAGCCCGGTAGAAGAATGTACTTCTTTCGAAGTTTAAGCATTTCGAACAAAGGAATGCCCGAGCATGTGTTTAGTCGGTCACCATTCTCATACAATGTCAACCGAACTTCTGAAATGTGCTTCTACCTAGAAAGGATTATCTAGGTGGGGTCAGTGCATTAGGTATTATGCAGCCGGGTCCTAAAATATTTCAATTAAGGCAGCATTCCGGCCTCTGAATGAGCTTCCTTCCAGCCGCCTGCATAACCACACTCGATATAAATGACTGGGCATGTAGTATTAGATTTTACCACTGACTTTGATGCCATCATAAACTCAAACATACACTTTTTAGAAATCATTCACAAAAGTTTTCATACTTGTACCAAGTAGGCACTGATTTGCGTCTTTTTGAAATTTAACACTGAATGAACTTTTATCTTCGGCTTTATGAGAATTTCCAATTTTCGAATAATTTTGAAATTGGCCTGCACCTACATTTGCGCGTGGAGTTCCCAAACCAAAAGCTGTCAACTTTCCGTACAAGGTAAATCATATATTGCTCCACGTTATTAAAGGGGGCGAGAGTAGGGTATAGAAGCCCTCTGGGTGGCTGTTAATAATTCTGCATTCTTTTCTTATCAAGATAGACATGCTTCATGGCAGTCTTCCTGGCAATAGGTCACGAAAGGGGTTATCTGTTACGCGGATTTTCCCCTTCACTAGCGTTATTGACTTTGGTCAGGATTAAAGATAGTGTTAGAAGCAGGCTTATTCTTTGAGCTGGAGTTGCTGGACCTGGATTATGGATTGGATTTAGGGATGGACCTTTTTTATTAGGGTCAGCATTACAGTTACGCTCAAGGTTTCCTTAAGTGTATGCGCGTTAAGGGTTGGGGTTACGCACTACATACGGAACGACGGTCGGCTTTAGGATTGCAGTTAACTGCAGCATTCCAAGGTAGTCACATGTCATATGAAAACACCATATAGTACTCATAAAATCTTGCAGTCTATATGTTCTATGTTGTATGCACTGTAAGCAGAATTACTAGACTGGCACACACGATGCAATTTGAATGCACACTTTACGATCTTAAAGATCTCATTTCTACAAATGCTTTTAAGCACAAAATATACTTTCTTCGCGTGTAAACTTTGCAGATGCTAGGTGCTACCAAATGGGTGTAAAAACATAATTTACGCATTTTTTCTGTATAAGTGGGCAACACATTTAAATTTCTATAGGCGTCAAAAATCAATGAAAAATTCCTGCTGCGTAAGTAGTCGTTGTTCGCAGCATGTGGTTTTTGCAAGCGACTGGGAAGAAGCGCATTCAAAGTTGACATCCTGTCGCAATTTAAATATATTGGGATCATGCTGCATAGCCCTCAGTGCCATAAACCTACCTAAGCAATCCTCTCTAATAGAGAATGCATTTTTGAATTTTAGTTAACATTTAATGAAATAGACCACCTAAGGAATAGACCTTTATATTTGCCAACATCGAGTTGTTCCAAGCCGGCATGCGGGGAAACGTCACTGCTAGAGCTGCGATAAAACCATATGTTATCCATGGCGTTTAACGTCGTGTGGCACACCTTCTTCACTTTGTCAAAGGACAAGTAAACGTACGATTTGTTTTTCATGAAATTATCCGATAATCAATCGCTTTGAATGTAAAATTGCTAAGGATATTAACTTAGCCATAACAAATTGCCGTCAACCGATTATTAAAGACACAAACAAACGTTCGGGCACGGGTAACTGTTGTGTTGACATCAACGCACGTTACTGCTGCCAAAAATCGTTATCATCGTCACCTTCGTCCAACCTAATAACTCAGGGATACTCCATAAAATTTGTTATCCTCACGATCACATAACCCAAAATTCTGCACCCGATAATCGTCCGCTGTATGTAGCTCAGCCTCCCTTTCTTCCGCTTTTTCACTTTCAAGATCTTAGCCATGGCACCCTTTCTCCTTATTATTTGGAGCCCGTATCCACTACTTCAATCACAGCGACTGATGAGGGTTTGATTTTCTAGTTTGTCAGTTCTACACTAAATTATTATATTTCAATCAGTATTTCACCCTACAAATTTTAAATGTTTTGCAAATTTTAGAATATGCTTTTGTTGCAACCAAAAATTGCTGGCCGGAAGGCGTTCTAAAAACATAACTGCGCCAGGTAGAGCAACAGACGAACGGAACAATAAATTTTTTAACATAAAATACACGTCAATTTCAAAAAAGGTGCAACTTCCTGCAAACCAACTGTAAAAACTGACCGCTATATCTAATATTTGTGTACAAAATAGTATTTGGTGTTATTTGAACATCAGAAGCTGGTAAAAGAACATAATTTTTGGCGATAATGGTCTACGGAGGTTGCGAAGGCTATTCCGATGTGATTTATTTGCATGTACATTTGTCGGCTAAATTCATTCAAAAAGTTCTCGGGTGTTGTTACTTACTAAAAGACCTTCTGCGTTTACAGAAAAGGAGAAACTTGCCGGAAACGCCCTTTAGTGCTTCGGCATGCCACTTAAAATCTGCATCTTCACTATGTCTTTTACTGCTTTATTAATTTCGGCCTTTGGCACAGCTCATAATTTTCCACTCCACCGTGATAAATGCTGATGTCATTCTGCTGCAAAGTCTGACGGAGACGATGGACTCGGTCATTTCACTAAAACCGTTTCTCTCAAATCTTCCGGAAACATTTTGTTGAAAATGTGTTTCTTTTTCCACTTAGTGTGACCCCCTTCTAGGACTCGGAACTGCCAATGCAATTCTTTCTGTCAGACTTGCTTGGGTTCATTTGACAAACCGCAGAATAGCCTCTACGTCAAAATCAATCCGACAGTTTGCAGTAAGGAAACGTGGAAATTTATGAAAAACTTCGGCTGCGCGAAGATTTCGCACACCTCCACGACGACATGGAGGTTTGCGTGGAAGAATCCACATCTGGTGCATTCAACCCGATAACTGAAATTAAACACACTTCGATCTGGATCTCGACACTCTGCGGTCTTTTTCTCCGCAAGTCAGGTTGATTTATAAGATGAAAAAAAGCAAGCACGCCTTGTTTTTTACTACTACTGCACGCATAAGGCTGCAATAGCAGAAGACTGACAACTGACAAAGGGCATTATTGAGTGATAATACGAAAACGAATTAGGAACATTATGAATCTTGAAAAGGAAAATGCCATCGGCATTTCACGAAACCAATAACCGTCTTCAGTGGTCATCGTCTCAAAAGCGGCATAAAAGGCGGCTTACGTTGGGACATTAATCAGGAGAAATATTTAAGGTTGCCCTGAGCCAAGAACTAGACATTCATTTTAGGAACATCCAATACGTCATACTCCATTTGTTTTAACATTAAGTTCTAAACTAATTTCGCAATGCACATGGCCGCGTTTTAAACTCCAAAATCGAACGAGAATGAGACGTTGACTGTCAATTAAGCACAACCTTAAAAAATAAAAAAGCATAAAAGAAATGTTAAAGGCAGCGTCGTGTTTCTTCGAATCGCCTGAAAAGGTCAAAAGTGGTTTTGATTTAGTAAACCTCAATTTTAGATGCGCAGAATGTGTCCTCATGCAAAAACTGGACAAAAAAGAAAGTACAAGTAGAAAAACCTTTTCTACTAGTGTTTTAGTGAAGTTTACATTTAAATATTCTTTAAGAATTAATGTAATTTGTGTAGGTTTTCCAACAGCCTACAGTCCCAGTATGAACGCTGGAATAGATTGCCGAAGATTTATGGTATTCTTGACTATTTTTGGTTGATTGAAATGCGGTTCAATAAGAGGAACAGTATTTCGCTTGATTCCAACGATGAGGACGTCATAGGAACAAAAGTGCTCATATGGTCAGATGCTGCCAAGCCATCTCTGACTAATAAACATAAAGTTTCGAAAATTTCCATTAAAAAAATCAAAAGACAATTTGGCGAGCACACGTCTGAGTTCGATAAATCCTCTTCAGGCTTGTTATATTTTTTGAGAAACTTCCAAGACGCGTGTACTCCGAACAACTCTTAAAAAGGCATCTGCACAGTTTCATTCGTTCTCCCCTTCACTCGACTGATGCTAGGGGCCTGAATTACGGGGTTAAATATCTAATTAGGTGGCAACATTACGTTTTTTAAAGTAAAAAAATGTGTACGAAATTTACGAAGAACCTTAAGGAACACCGGCATAGGGCGGCGCGCATGGTTTATATAAAAATTTATGAATAAGCGAGGAGGCGTTAGTAATTATTTTTGAATATGAACCCAGCCTGGATTATGCATAAAGGGATGCCGGCTTTTGGTTTAACATTTCGCAAGTCGTCTCTGCAAATCTCAGCCAAGAAATACCACTACCTAACTTGTGTTCCTAATTCTACTGCCCATATTCATTTCACATTTAGTCCGAAAATGTTCGTATTCTGTTTATTAATAGGAGTAGATGTCTTTCTCATATTTACTACTATTGGTAATCAGGCATTTTTCTAGTTTGCACATTTTGGAAAAACCGTGCTTTGAACAGTATTGCATTATCCTGAAATATGTCTAAAGTACTTTGGCTAAAAAGATATTTAATTTTATCCTCATCCTTGTGTACAGAAATATCAAGACGTTCACCGGATATAACACTTGATGTGAACTAGGTTGTATAGTATATAGCAACGTTGTAGGGACCCTTATCTATCCATTTTTATTGCACGAAGGAATGAGGGGTATTCGGCTTCTATCCAGTACTCAGATCTAAAAAGAACGTGAATGGTCGCATACAAATCCAGCATGCAGGCTAGCGTACAAATTTCAAGTTTTATTCACGCCATCAGCCAGCCACGGCCCATATTCCAATCATCGATAACTGGGATTTTACTTCAATGGGCGCTGGCATACGTGTCATTGGTTGCAATTATGGATACTGAACAGCATAGAAGCGGTCTTCGCTCGTCTAAGCCGGTCGTTGGTTCAACGTAAGAATGTTTTACAAATTGCTTTCAAACACCTTCCGTTTTAACTTATGAGCAGATGTTTATACTTTTGTTTTCGATATTGATGCGGACTTTTGCTTTTCACACATGTTATTTGATGCGCTGCACGGTATGATAATAATCCTTAAGGTGCCTTGCTGGAAATTTCTCATGCCCTCTATGTCTTATTTGGAATTTACATCAAGGGACGTGTCTGAGAATGCAGTTAAATGCGCAATTATTTAACTGCGATTTTCCTTTGTTTTTCTTAATTCCAACAATCGAAGAATTAATTCCGAATATTAGTTGTTCCTTTGTCCTGTAAGGAAATTACTTTCATATTTTTAGGATAAGTTGTGTAATATTAAATATCACCTCTTACTCATTCTGCAACTCTTTTTATTGTTCAAAGCATGGAAGCATTATATGAATACCGGGTCTCGCTAGAACTTTATATGTTTTAGTTATGTCTTCCAACTTACTTAATTTACGCGATGACGAATGTGCTTTCGCAAACTATCTGAAGTTTTGCAGAAAAATAGAGTTACGGACTTACATAAATTGCTCACATAAATTCGACTGACTCGAGGTCTAGGCCATCCTGAACGGTGATGTCGAAACGGGATCGGTGAAGCGCCGGTGACCTACGCATTAACTTGTTTGTAATGCGATGGACTTGCGCGGCATCTAACGCATTTCCTCCCTCTTCATCCACCTGACTCTCATGGTAAGACAGTTCCGGGACGGCCTGATGCGTGTATGGGCACAATGACCGACAAATTTAAACAGCCCTTCAAGCGTGCCCGTTCGCGTACCAAACATCATCTTTTCTCTACTACAAACACCACAGTTTCACGAGGACGGATTGGATCTCACATTATTGGGAATGCAGTAAGCACAGTATTATGAAGAAGCCATTGATTCTGACCCTCCTTTATGAAAAGGATTCGGTTATCCCGTCAGTTAGCAGCCTTCCAAGTCACGTCTCTTAGCGTGTTCTGATAAATTCAGGCGCGGCTGACTCATTATAATGAGGTATGCTTTGACATGCCGTGAGGACGGATTTTCCAGTGTCGACCTCACTCGCTTTCGCCTCCCCCGAATCTGAGCTTGTCAACCAAGTGAGATTGGGCACAGTGGCGAATGCGACAAGAAGGTCAAAGTCTAGTGCACCATCCAAACCCTATGCGTGGCGGTGATTATGTGATCGGGCGGACTCTGTGCTACCTGATTAGCGCATTCTCTGAGCCAATTTATTCGACTGACATGCATAAAACATTCAGCATGCAAATGTTTGTTATTCAAGGGCAGGAACGAAGGCAGCTCCCGAGTACCACTCCGTGCGTTTGTGCCTTCTGCTTGTCCCTGGGAAATGAATCTTCCAGACGACCTGATTTTTTCGAAAATGCCTGCACGAACACTATCTTGCCTGATTGAGAGCGACAAGAGCAGAAATCAACTCCAACTACATCGTTTTGCACGCAGTCAGTGTCGTTCATTTTCAGAAGCTGATCAGGCATTTCTGGTGTTCTGTTGAATGCCAGACTGCCACATGGTGCAATCTCCCGTGTGCCTATTAGCGACAGCAAGGCCAGCTATCACATAACTATCAAAACACTTCCAGAAAAAAGGTTATTCAAAATTCACATTCACCGCCATCCAACACTTACAGACCGACGCAAATGCGTCTTAGGGCATTTGATTCGGTATCCTATCGTTCCTATCCTAATTAAAAAATTCGAAACTGTCATGCATGACTTTGCGGAATTATCATTTAAAGATGATGGTTAAACGTTTTGGCATAAAAACGGACAGGTGGGAGAACAAAAATGAAAAACCATCAAAGTGACCAGTTTAAATTATTTATTAATTTTGCTGGACTCATGACAAACTACTCTAAACCTTCGTGTGCCAGACTGTCTGAATCTTATAAACTGTGGAAAAGAATATGCGCATCCCAGGTTCCTGCTTAAAAGAAGACGAAAGAATTACATAGGCCAAACATGACGACGTCTCAGCTCACGAATACTTTAGCACAAACGGGCCGTTCGGAGAAGCGACCCAATATCTCAATTCGCCACTCACACGCTGGGGGGGACAATGAGTTCGACTTCACTAACACGCGGACATTGGCGCGAGCCGGCAACAAGACGGGGCGAGAACTGTTGTAGGCGTGCAATAGGCACATTGATTTGCCTGCGTGTTATCACGCACTCCGCTCACGCAGCCAGGTGGCGCATTTCACATCGCCGCGACGTACAAACGCCGTCGCCATGCCGGGGGACCATTGTTGACCATGCAGCACACACCAGACCTAGCCACGGACGTAGTCCCTTCTCCCCCCCTCACGCCACAACGATATAAATGTTCAAAAGAGAGAGTGGCGAGTGAACGTTCCTTTCGGTAAATTCTCATCAGGCCAATACAGTTACATAGGGCGGGGTACAGTGAGTGAAACAAAAATCGATAAAATTTAGGTTTTAAATTACAGGCTCGGGAAGAGCGGAAGGGCGCCGAAAGTTGAATGTGGTTGGTCAGCCTTTGACCACGGTAAGCGCGGAGCCTGAACAAGGTTCTTTTGGGCGCATAGGGTCGGTTTTCGTAACCTTATGGCGGCCGTGATATAAATGTTCACACTTTGCTGCACTCTAGGAGTCTCTGATTATAAACTCCCGTTCGAGTTCGAAAGCTAAGGCCAATAAATCCACCGTCCCACTGATCGTGCCTTCGTCTTCTCATAAACAGTCTTTTAAATGAAATCACATTCCCTAATTTTTGGAATTCAGAACTTCAAAATGATGCTTCGGTGCATCCCAGTCACCGACACCTTATGAACAAACACGTTCCATTTTTAGGGGGTTAAGCGCCGTCGTTGCAAGATAAAGGCTACAGATTAAAAAAAACCTATTTTGTAAGTGAACTTATGCAAATTTTTCTTCAGATTTAGGAAACTTAAATTTTTGTCAATTATTTCGGCCGCGTTCCGTTATTGGTTCCTCTGTGATGTGATCCCCCTTATACAAGGATTAAAATTTCTTAAATCATACCAAGCATCTTCATGACATATTGGCAAAGAAGAAAAGAGGTGAAAAAAAATATGACTACTTTTTCATCATGAAGTGGGCGGATCAGGGATTTGTGTGCCTTTTGATTTATCCATAGACCCGCGTCTTATGAGACATTGCTGAGCGTATGGGAGGGTTCAGTGGGACTGGCGTTCATCACCTTATCCGATTGCGTGACTGAAAAAAGATGTTCTACTTTAACTTTGACTATGTGATTTAGTCCTCTCACTTGACAGAGTATACATCGTTACAAATTACGTGAAACCATCGTCAAGAACTTGCAGAGAACCCCACTTTAGTATCCTTTGTTGTCCGCAGTCACTTTTTTCAATCAAAAAAATAGCTGATGTTTATATTAAACTCATCCTAAACTTTTTAACTAATCATTTAAGTGTGTTACAAGAATATTAATGAGCTTGAGCCAGTTCACCTTCGATGATTAATTGTAGAACGCCAGCCATCGGAACTCTAAATTCCGATGAAGGATTCTTCAACCGGATGAGTACATTTTTTTGAGGTTTAGCTATTGACTCGTTTCTACATTTGGATGCTATGTCATCACCATCTCTGTCGACTAATCAAATTGTGCTTTCTAATTGATTAATTCCATATGTGTATTGTCCTGCTATAATCCTTTGAATTATTGTTTCATAGCCTTACAACTTCAAGATTTCACAGCATTTTTTGCACCTTTACTCTTTTAAACCTCTTCAAATATGAAAAACGGAGTCGCCCAAGAAAGAGATTCACATTTTGAATTTGAAGCTTATGCTTATTAACTTACCGTCCGCTCTGGTCCAGGCACCTCTGGTAACGCGGAACAATGAAATCTCAGACACCAAAAACATTTCGTTTGGCATTTGAGTGCACGGTTTTCAGTGTCCAATTTCAGTTCAAAAAGTGATTTCGGATTCGCAACGTATGATTTCTTCAGTACCCTCATAGAAGGTCCAGGAGTTTGAGATTTGGCTAACGGGGACAATGTTCTATGGAACCACTTGTCCAATTCTCTTCCTTAGCAGGACCTCATTAAGACAAGAATCTTGCATCACGATAGCGATTTGGATGCATCAATTTATTAAAAGATCTGTCTGATGCTTGCTATGACGAACCGCCCTAGCGATTTCCGGCAAAATGGATTGATTACTGTAGTTTAAAAAAGAAATCTGCCCCTTACATGGATCACGCAGTAGAGCCACTGGACCAACATGGGGGCCAGATCGGAGTTCAGCAGGCGTCATCGGAAATGCACACTCGTAACACCTGCCAAAATCTGGGTGTGGCGGCAGGTCCAGTGGCAGGCTCACACCGTGCCGACTGGAATTTGAGCCGCCACCCGCCTTTTTATTGTTGTATGAAATCCCGGTCAATGTCCGTTTTGGACCAGGGGATGTGATGGTACGCCTGAGCGCGGGTTTCGCCATGCTTGCAACCTGCGCCATATCCCGCCATCGGTCTTCTGGACTCTCTTGCCACTGAACTCAGATGGAGGGGAGAGTGCGGTGGATGTCGCATAGGTCTGCTATCCTTATAAACTAACTCACTCGCAAGTCACCGTACTAGCTCTCACCCTGGTACGGAGCACATGGTAGATATTGTCGACACCGACGACCGAACTGCAGCTTCTAGTCCCAAATGATTATTGATGGCTGATCCGTTTCAAACTACCTCCTAAATTGTATTTGTGCCTTAACTGCGCTAAAAGTCCTCAAGTAACTTTTAAAAAGAAAGTCCTTCTGTTCCAGTTTTGGTCTTTCTGCCGCTATGAATATCAGTAGATAAAAGCAGGATACAACGTTGGTCAATTGACTCATCGGCTGTTCGTGCGTATCCACTTGTGCGACATTCTATGTATCTTCCTTCCCAGTACTTTCAGTCGAATAAAAGTGTCGAATAGACAAGTGAATCGAATACCTTCCTGCATGTACTTTCGTTTAATTTTGTTCTTGATCTAGGTTCGGAGGAAATACATACGATGCGCTCTCAAGGCGCGCCTTATTTTTACAAATACAGTATGTGGACTAAATCGTGAAATGTCAACCGAAATTCCAATACGCGTTTTCGTTTTGGAAAGATTAATTAAGTAGTGTTGTAAAACTAAGGATCATGCATCATAATTCCAAAATACTTCAGTTACCTCAGGATGCCAGCTTACAAACAAATTTCTGTCCGGCTGCATGCATAGCTGCGGTCTGTAAAAATGACAATTTAATTAACATGCACTTCGCTCATTGATTTTCGATGGCCTTAAAAATGCAATAATATTTCATGTAAAACACGCAGGAAAATATTCATTCTTTTGCTCATTCGGTAAAAAATGACGTCTTCTTCCAATTTTATACTCGAGGGAAGGATATACTTTTGTTCCTAAAAACTTTTCTAATTCCCGAATAATTTTGAAATCGACAGGCCTTTACACTTGCATTCAGGGTTTCCAAACTACACGCCGTAGAGTTTCCGCGTACGGAAAACCATATATTTATCGACAGCATTAAGAGGAAATTCGGCAGTCGATTTAAACCGTATTGTTAGATTTACAAACCACATTGGTAACTTCCGACACATGACGTTTTATTATGTTTACGGTATCGAAAGGTCACACAGTTAAATTTTTTAAAACTGCCGTTTCCACTGTTGTTTTAGATGAGCTTTCAACTAGTATTGAAGGGGTTCTTCACAGTGGTTCTTTTTCAGAAGTTTTATCTCAAGAAGGCCCATTTCAGTGCGAAATACAGTTATCTAATACATTTTTCGTTAAATTAGAAATTTAACTCACGACAGTATCATTGGATTGCCAGAATTAGTTTAACTATGACTTCTATTCGAACCAGCTTTTAAGTTGCTCACAGGCATCAACAGAAAGAGGTTTACTACCGCACTTACCGAAGCTACGGC
The DNA here is from genome assembly GCA_902702965.1 of Spirometra erinaceieuropaei. Lineage (NCBI taxonomy): Eukaryota > Metazoa > Platyhelminthes > Cestoda > Diphyllobothriidea > Diphyllobothriidae > Spirometra > Spirometra erinaceieuropaei. Next base: position 661,281 of record CACRXP010000072.1, read on the forward strand.
TTTACTCGAAAGCATCACTTGACGGACTTTTGAACATTGGTCGATATGCTCCCTACCGGTTGCATTTCACCCGGAAATAATGTCAGGTTTCACATACTGACACTTTTGCAACTGGTTTATAGCGTTCGCGAATATTCAAACTTGTCTGCAATAAAGTGACAAGAAATGCAGTTATCAAACAGTTTTCGTCCATTTTGAATATCTACCTTAACCGGTGTGCTTTAAAAATAATAATACCAGCAGATTTAAAGCTGTAAACTGTGGGTTCATTTATCCCTAAAGTTTATTTTCTGTTCGGACCTAAAACGACCTTGCCACATCGCTGCAAAGTTGCCTGAAAAAAAGCAGGCGAACACCGTTTTTGATGGCAATATCAACAAGTTGAATTGCTGAGTAACTGTCTCACCACTAATCAACACCGGTAATGAAATTGTGGAAGTTGGTAACTTGGATGAGGGCGAGCAGGAAACCAGTGCCCGAATTAAGACCACCAGCGATTAATGAGGGATATGTTAATTACAGCCCGTATAAGGTGGCATTTCATAGATACTGCATCACTTTTACGCCCATTATACTTTTCCATGGCTGGTTGTTATAGTAGGTTCAAGGGAAAATTTAGGACGCGAGATGAGTGAAATTTTCGTTTTAGTCATCGCAATTCCTTCTTCTCAACAAGTAGCTAAATATGTAAGGAAGATGTGTTTATGTTCGATTAGGCTTTCGGTTCGGTGAATCAAACGTACAATGCAAAATAACCTCCATTCTAAACCGTTTTTGCACTTGCAGGCCGGTAGTTCAGGATGAGCATTTCTGTTGAAACACATTTTAGCCGTAACATCTGAAGTGCTGCTGGACACGCCTGCAAAGTCGAAAAGTGGTAAATGCGCATCCTAAATAAAACCCCATTATGTAAACAATTTTCGGTAATTAGAAAATCGACACCCATTCCACTTTAAAAATAAAGAGAAGTTCATTTCTTTTGCCATTTCGCGATTAATGTCTTTGTTTTTGTCGGTAATGCTAATCTCTTATCAACAGGTTATTCGCAATAATTTTTCATACAAACCTTAATACACTGGTCTGGAGACAAGGACTATTCCAATGCTTTTAAGATCTTTGCTTAAGTGCGTAAAGCTCCCGTACAAAATCTATTGTATTTAAATTGCTGAAAACTAACGGAAGTGCACGTGTAAAGACGCAGTCGGAAGTCCTTACTAGCATAGGACATCACGAGGTACGCAACACATTGACGTTCACATAAACCTTTCACGTTTCTGTCATTATATGCTTTGTTATTGTACTCGAAAATTGTCTTCTCACGCTTGGTCGATAAGTAATATGCACACGGTCTTATTTTTGTCGCCATGTTTCATAAACTCGGTTGCCCGTTACATCTTAATCCGCTAATCGATGATCCCCCAATTATGATCGCAAGGCGTTTGAGCTCATGCAGACATGATTGCGGATGTGCTGTAGTACCGGTATAGGTGCTAGCTTATGATAGGAGTGGGGTAGATATATCGTTTGATGCAATTTTACCGTTAGTAGTTATACGTGCTTTTAGAATCGGAATTTTGCTGTCAGTTCACTGAGTTTAGTCGTCTTCAACGAAAATATTCAAGATAACTTTTGAGACCACAAAGAATAGTGGTGTCTTGGGCACCTAACTCAACGTTCTCTGTCCTATAACTTCTATAATATCTAGTTTTACAAGACCCATTTATATTAAAACAACTAGATCACGAAACCCACTTCTAGAGTCTCTTTAGCACTCTGAGCCTAGAAAGGTTGATTACCGCAAATCGGCTCTGGTAAACTGCTATCCACAGTATTTAAGGAAGGCTCCAAGGAGCAAAGGTCCCCCGACAAGCGCCTACCTTGCTGGTCTCGATGAGTTTCGTAAAAATCAAAATATCGTGCTAGCCAGACCGGGCAAGGGTTCAGGAATGCTACTAGTGGATATGAAGGATTACATGGAGAGAATAGAAAAAATCCTATCGGAACGTACACACTTCTCGAAATCTGGGAAAGGCTGGGATTTGACCGAGTCTGTGGAGAGTCTGTCGAAGAAAGTGCCCAAAGATCTCTACAAAAAGGCTCCTCTCTGGGAAGTAGTTTTAAGAGTTATGAACTATAGATACGACAATACTCAGAATGAACGGCCTTCCAAAAATTCACAAGCACGTGCTACCACTACTTTCAAGCCTGGATATGAGAAATTCATCCTATCGCGCTATAGCAAAATGGCTGCCAGAAAAATTACATCTCCTTAGAAGTCGTCTTTATACATTAAGTTTGAAAAGTACCTTTAAGATTTTCAAGGCTATCAAGAATATTAACGATGACGGACGGACAACGCTGCCGTTAGGTTTATCATCACTGTTCGCCAACGTACCTGTAGTAGAAACAATAAACTATCTGTACGACTTTTTTCGAGAGACAAACCATCCGATAGGTATGACGGTGGAAACCCAAAATGAACTACTTATGCGGTGTAGACAAAATTTCTAGCATCTCTGCAGTGGTCCGCTTGCAGGCAAATAGATGGTGTGGCGATAGATCCACCTCTTGAACCATTTCTCGCAAACGTCTTCATGCAGGATGGAGGAAACGAGTCTCAGGGATATTATGAGTAAACTTTATTTCTACGGTCAATGTGTGGATGGAATCTTCTGCCTGACAAGTCACTGACATCGATGAACTAGTTCAGAAGTTTGGCAACGCGCACCTCTTACCGACGTTTGCCGCAGAGACTGGAGTGGATGGCGAAATCAAGTTCTTTAATGTTCCTTTAAAAAGACAAGAGGAGGGGTCTATCTAACGCAAGATATTGCGAAAGAAAACCTAGATGGGACAATACATTAATTTTCACAGTATTGTTCCCCTTAATCTGCAATGAAATTGGGTCCATGGATTGGCGGCTAAGGTGGGACGCACCTACTTTCCTGAGGCTGTTGAAGACAGAACTCCAGCATCCCCAGAACACGCTCTGCGAAAACGGCTACCCAAGACGATTTATCCTCCTAGATTCTGTTCTTTGATTACGAATGTACGACAGGGTGTCCATATAAATACCGATATTTTACTGAAACTGTAAATGTTTTGCTCGTTCCATTCCTGATTTAGGTATATGCGGAAGCTATACTACACGGCACGTGATGTTTCATAGTCTAAAACTGGAAATAGCCATTCGGTTGTTGTCACTTATGTGGCCTAACCTAAAATTTACCAAACCCCAAAACAATTCCAGCCCATTTAAACGAAGGAATTTCTGCCTGCGTTATTACTGCACTTCAGGACACCAAATCGCACAGATCTGTTAGTATGACTTTTAAAAATAAATAAAATATCTGGTTTTCTTAACCTTTGTGTTAGCAAGTTGATTACCACAGTTAGCATGGAACATAAATTAAATTTCTAAGTGCGGCAAAGTCTGTTCATTAAAACTCTAGCGGGTAAGTTACTTTCTTTTCAATGAAAAACACGCTTAGATGCACAACCGGAATCTAGGACATGCACTAGCATAGGAAATTGCACGAACATAATGTGACGTCCATTTTCGTTAAATTTTATTAATGTTTTGCTTGATTTAGTTAGGTAAACACGATTTCTGTACAAGAGTAGGACATTTCATTGAAGGAAATGGATGAGCAAGCAAAATACGCAAAGTCAAAGACGTCCAGAAATTCTCTCGTCAGTATCCGTTATCAGGTTTCATGAGATAGGTCACGCACTATATGTTGGCTCCCGTGATTTCTGGAACATACCGCCCAATGGTGTGCCAGCCGTCGAGGGCATTCCTGCCCGGGGCGTGCTGGTCGCTGATTGGCCACCGCGTGCGCGATAGTCCCCCCGCAGCAGAAACGTCTGGAATGGCCGATCAGCCATTGATTGGACCGCACGGGTGGGCAAAGCCACCACATGTGCCCGGCGCTGCATTGCGCGCCGGTCGGCCGTCCAAATTCACGCGTGCATCACGCCGCCAGAACGGTCCTCTGTTCAGCGCCTTAGGCCTTGACTCCACGCCGCTTGCGCTCTCCATAACAGACTCCGACTGAGCTTGCAAACCCAGATACTTACTTCTCCCCAGACGCTAATGAATCATAAGATCGGAATGCCTAAGTACATTAATTTATTCCACTCTCCAATATATTGACCTTTGATATTGGTTGGTTGGTTGCACGTCGGTATTGTTGACCGATTCCAATTTGCCCCTTTACAAACATTGTTGATGCCACCCTCAAAGGAATGGCCAGGCATTGTGCTCTTGAAGAGTTCTGTTTAAGCTTACGCTAGCCAAGCGGTGTCGTTTTCAGTTCTACTGACTTTAAGCTGTTCTCTCTAGCATACGTGCCCCAGCTGAAGCGATGAAAAGCAGCTAGGAAAGTTGACTTTAGCACATTCTTTAGCACGGATGTGTCGAGTCGTTTTAAGGCTGACTCATCTTTTTTGTAATTTTCTGGCATCCTAATTTGCATAGTTGTTTTCCTTTACCGTGTCTTAGTATATTGTAAAGTCAACAGCAGTCGTGAAGAGATCGTTCCATATTGCCTATCGCTACGAGTTCAGCTACCGGGCGAAGAAAAGCACTTGAGTGTGTTGCTGGCAACGAAGGCTTGTATCAAGTTTAGTGATGGATATTGAGCAGGATGTTTTCGAATTTTCAAACCCTTATTGAACATTACATTTAATGAACGACATTCTTATTGTTCTGAGCTTTCTCAAATTTATAAGGCCTAGCGACGGTATTCACGTATGCCCTGTCAGACCTGCTTATCTTTGTATTTTTTTAGTCAAGCGCGTCAGACTTTCAAGGAATTGCTGGCCATGGCACTTTCACTACAGACAACTTCTTTAATTCTCGAAACGTTTAAAGTTAACCGAACTGCTCAGGAATCAATTTTCATGTTTCCGACGGCAGATAGTTCATCGTGTTCTTTCAACTCAAAGATGAATGAGCGATGACGCACCGAAGGCATTCAATCTTACGGTGCATCCCCAATGATTTATTCGATAACAGTATTTCCTTTCTAAGTTGTTTTGCTTCAGATTTTTGGTAGATGTTTAATCGTTTTCTTGAAGGAGGGCAACAGTCCTCCAGTTCTCTGTTGTCGCCACTTTTACATTACATTCAGCCAGGTTTCTCTCGTCGCATATCTTTACAGCACGGATCAGCGACGTTGGCCATAACCTTCGACTGGACGCTAGACCTTCATGTTTTAAATATCAAATTTGCATATTGTAGTTCGTATGCGGCACTACCGTCAAGGCAGTACGGCGGAAATGACATTTCGAAAAGGGCTTCAGTTTTCATCTGTATCTACATACACTCTCAGTCACCTGTTTTTTTCATTTTGTTGTTTAAAAGCCTCAAATACTCTAGCAGATCTTGATGTTCTGTCCGTTCCCTTCTGATCCTTTTTATTTCAGGAAAGGGGAGTCCCATTTCCGAAGGCGATACTAAAATCGTTTCGGAAATAACAAAATTACCGCACGTTAAAACTGTATGCAAACCCCAGAACTCTGGTGCACGTTTGCTTCTGCGTGCATCGTCGGTCAAAATCCTCCATCGGTATATCTTTGAAAAGCAGGTGTCCCTGTTACGCATACATCACCTACTCTCAGGACATTCGCGAGTGAATTTGATCCACTTTACTTTGCTTGGTTCTTTCGGACTAAATAATTACATTTAGTCTTGTTGAATAGGTGCGCATTCAGCCAAGTTGCAAACAAGCATTCAGACAGAGGGTCAACTAAAATGGACCTCCATGCTAAGTTAGTGGAGGCCAAGTGGACGCCCCACTTTTTGATTCCCTCTATTTTTTACCAGTCTACCCCAAAATAAATTTAAAGAAAACCGAGAGATTATGTGACTAATTCAGTTATATTGGACAGACCCACTCTTAAGCATAACTGCAGCTCTAACTCCTCTTCTCATGCTGTCGATGAAAGATAAGCTGTGGTTTTATTGTATGCCGGCCGTTAAAGAGAAGAACTTGAGCTACAACAACGCATGGAATTCCGGTGCAATGGGAGCCAATGACTAAAGATAATCCTAATTACGTTCTGCTCGACTGATGACAGGAGATTCAGATAGCCACGAGGGGCATCTGATGCCATGAGAACTTTATAAACACTTGACGGTGTGGCACGAAATAGTCAGTTCCGGGTCGCTCACAAGACAAAACTACCGATGAGCGCACCAATGTCACCCAACCCCAGCTATAGTCATATTTTTAAGTATATATATAAGTCAAAAATCATTCGAAAATATTTTGCTCCACTTTCCCAATCAGTCTCTGCGGACTGGCTTTATAAGTATGCCTCTGTTTTTCCAATCCTTAAACAACTTTCAAAATATATTCAGATACAATTTCATCATGACCGCGCGAAACTACTACGCTCACTTGTTACAAAAGTTAAACATTATCCGGCAATGAACAGGGTGCAGTTTTCAGAAGAATTTTTCAACCAAATAATTTTAAACATATTTGTTTGCAAAAGTGCCGCAAAAGTGACATCAATTAAAACTATCACAGTTGAGAAGGAAGGACCTCTGACAACCGAGAGTCCCTTTAGAGAGACTGTTTTCTTATATTTGCATGCAGATCCTCTCATCTCACATAATATGTAAAAATAGTAGCGAATAGTTTTCACTATTTAACACGGTTTTGTTATACGATTGAAACTTGTGCATTTCTTCTTTGCCTTCCGACGCCATGCCTGAGTGACTGCAGACAGTCTTTTCGTGAGGACCGACAGTAATTAGGTGGCCAACCTAAAGGATAAAGTATACTCAAATTGACATCTTCGACTCGACCGCTTAAGACTGACGACAGGCTGACGATCCTCGATTTGTGGTTTAGCATTCATACTAATTAGATGGATTTCAAGTGCTATATCTTCCCAGTCTGTCAGTCGGCTGTTGTTGGTCGATATTCAAACCATCGTAAGTGATAACGTCCACAGCGTACCCCACGAAATGGTACAGCACCGATGACTTGTATGCAAATTAGCTCTTTGCTGAACAGAACTGCTTCGCACCTATCCTACTTGCTCCTCCCTTACCCGTCAGGCTCCCATGGCAAGCGATGTCACAGTGACTGAAAAACCCTAACACTCCGTCTACGCGTGTTACGCAAGATTCGGTCCGAACAGTTTACCAGATTTTCCCAGAATAGAGGGCAGCTCCGATCTCTCGTTCGTAACCGTGTCCTGAGAATCACATTGCCAGGACTTCATTGAGCCTGACTCTCTGTCCTCGAACCAATACTCCCACATACCCACGTTTGTAGTTCTGTGTACGTGAACAGTGTTTCCCAGTCATTTGCTGCCTTTTATGCCACAGCTTTTAGTGCACTGTGATAGCATCAAAGTACGACGGATTTATTATAGTGAGGAGTGGGCTGAAGTGCCGTGGAGGCGATAATTGGGTAAATATACCAATTAGACCGGAGGCAGCAAATCCTGACATCCGCCTATGTGTGCAGTCCAGTCGAGCTCAAATTGCATAAAGATGTTATTTGGCGTGAACTCTTCGGCCTGCAGGTTCTCAGAAGTTTGTCGCAACCATGGAAACAAGTGAGCTTTTTTAGACAACTATCTTGATAGGGTGGGATCAACGGTTAAACAGTATCATACAATCGCTGTGGCGTGATAGTGTCTCACCTCCCGCTACTCCAGTAAGTCGGGGTGTTTTTCCATGAGACTATGTTTCGGAGAGGGGCGCCCTCTTTGTGCACTTTTTGGAGGTCATAGAATCGAGGCCATAGCCGTTTCTTGGGCCCTCGTCACGCGCCGATCGATTGGTAATATTGCATCTGAGTTAGCTTTTGCCAGCAACATCACATTGATTTCATTTGTTAGCGTTTTTACAGATTTGTTTCGCCTGAGACACTGAACTGACTATCCTTCAACAAACATTTCCTTTGCCGAAGGTAGTCTGTCCTGTCCAGTAAGACAGTGGCACACCCCTGTTCTGCAGGCACAATAACGAGGTCTTGATCAGTCTTGAGTTCTCTAAGTGAGGAACATTTTTCGCGGCCAATAAGCCATAGAAAGGGACGACACTAATGGACGACATCTAAGGTTTTTCGTCACGTCTGTCGCTTCCATCTAGCTGGGAGTGACACCGCCATTGCAATCATGCTGGCCAATTTGGCATCGGCTAAGTAAATTAAAGTCTTATGACCTAACGCCGGCATTTGTTCCCCTGTCAGCCCTTTTGACGACAAGTTCATCAGCTTGTCGTTTTCCGATGACCTTGGACCAAGCAGCTTAGGGAATTTTTCCTTCAGTACTGTTTTGCCTATCGCTCTCTCTTTGTGGGCCACTTAGGCCGAACTCTGGTGAAGGATTCCTGTACTGTTTTTGCACATGAAGTACCATCATCTCGTCTTCTCTTGATCAGTGGCTTAAGGATATTTTCGAAGTCATGAGTGACAGTCATAAAAGCTCACTCGGATCGTTTTTCTGCCGCGTAAAAATACTGCGCCTCTCACCAGTTCAATGTTTACCGAAGGTCTGTATCAAACACATTTTGGCAACACGTTATTTTATAGACAACTGTGCAGAAATGGAATCTGTGCATAAGTTGACCACTCACGGATGAAAAATGCTTCCATTCGACGAGCCAAGTGGAGCTCATCGCACCTACATAAATTGGCAATAGATGCGGAGGCGTGAATTCCAATAAGCAGTCCATCGGAAATGCTTCCTGGAACTCGTCTTTTCGCTTGAATCGGCGGTAAAGTAGTATTATGAGACTGGTCCGTGTGTCGATGGAAACGGGCTCAACGCACGCATAATAAAAATCTGCAATTTGAATTTTTTGTTCGCCAGGATCCGCTCAATGCTTTAACACTCAAGTTTATTATTGTTTTAGACACATTATATTGCCGAAAATAACACACAGCCCATATAAAAGTCCAAACCTAGCCTCCGCGGAAGAGAATCTCAAAGTGAAAACTCTTAATACTAGATGTTTAAAAATTTGATATCATTACCCAATTTTGATCGGCTATGATTGAGGTTTTTAAGGCTGAATTGTTTAAACTAGCTATAAAAGTTTAATTTTATCCTGGTTTCTAGAGTGTCAAGTAAATTTTTTGGAAAGAAATGAAGCACAGTACGACCTCACTAAACTTTTTAAACACCATACCTTGCAATTATGTCTCCTATCTTTGACGCTTTAAATTCTGGGAAGTCTAGAGCAATGGCAGATGTATTGACTGCCACATACATACAAAGACCTGTTAGGTAATGGGCAAATCTATTAGGTCGGCATTAATGCTCATCAGAGCACGCGCTGGTTGTTTGCACACAGACTTTAAGCCTAATTTTTACGTCTAACAGACCAACCAGAGAAGGCAGTAGAAAGATTCTGCCACTATATTGACGCTTCTATAAATTTGATGGATTAAATTGTATGGAAGTGTCAGCTACGACACCTGACGCACGTTGATACCACTTCATGCGAACTAAGGTGCTGAGTGGATTCTTGACTAAGGCATGCATGTCTGATGTTGTACAAAGTGCATTTTATTTAATTTGGGACTTTTGGATTGCTTTTAGTATGATGTCCTGGGTTACAGGATAACACGCTAACAGCACAGGCCCTAGCGAAAGACCCAGACACGTGTTTCGCCGATGTTCTGCCGCTGCATGGCGCAGCTGCGAGGGGTTCGGCTTGTCAGTGGATCCTCCAGAATTCCCCATGTGCTTCCTGGTAGATAATCCGGCTATTAAGCATTGTTGCCTTTTAATTTCCTCGGAAATCAACTGCTAATTTGGAGTGGATCAGCCTGAACTAAAGTATATAAGCGAAGACCGGAATTTGATGTCTGAATACTTTGACCCATGCCCATCAGTTACCTCGGGCTAGTATTCATTAACTGCGGCAAGAAGCTAGTAGTTTATATTTCCCTTTCCATATGAACATGAAAGCTAGACGGAATGTAGGAAGTATAATTAAATGATTCTTACAATGCGCTTCGTTGTAATTCCAATCTTTGCGTCAATAGTGACTAGGCCTCTCTAAGTAGACGAAGTACTTATAAATGCCCAATATCTAATATTTCGAAGATCCGTAGCTAAAGCCCTCTATAATCTTTCAAAATCAAACTTCCTGATAAATCCTCGTAAAGAATAGTATGCAATAGACCTTGCCACAATTAAATGCTTGACATTTTCCTCAATGGAATGATTTTAACCAATTATTTTGAAGAATAATTTAATCTATATTTGCGTTGTTATTTACGTGTACCCGGCCTCGTCTCTTGACTCTATGTCTATCCCCGCAACGTTCGTCCGAAAAAAAGTTTAACAGATTGGTTATTCGATATCACTAAAATGAGAGTTTGTACTACAGTACAATTCATGCTTCGCTTTTTTTAGGAACTAGGATCTAGCCTAAACTATACAAACGTTGTAAATATACATAAATCCTTTCTCGGGGTTGCAAGATAAGCGATGCCTAACGCTTCCTTATAGATGCTGCTTTTTCTTTACTCGCCACGTCAATCATCTCTAAAAACTTTCATTTATTTAACGTAAATAAGCATACTATGAATTGCAGAGAATTTATTTTTGCCACTTGCTCCATTTAAGTATTCTAAATTAAACTTAGTCAACATAAATACGGTTTCAGCTACATAACATCAGACGCGGTGTCAACGTCATGACTGCTAGACAAACATAAGTGAATGTTCTTAAAAACATATCTCGGAATAAGTATACTTTACATTTACTAATTGTTAGGTCGTATAAAGCGGTCAAGTTGATTGCCCCAACAGGTCGTTTTGGTATTATTTTAACCCCATCAAGACGGATATTTAGTACTCACTTGCAAAATCATCTGCCATGGGCGCAAGATGCAAGAAATATCAGCCCTAATATTGTTATGAGTCCTCAGCTGGAATATGTTGCCTATATGCGATAATAAACGTAGTATTACCGAAATTAAGTTTAGTTTCTCGTCTGTATATCGGTTGTGTTGTCTGTATACCAAAAGCGCTGTTTGCAAACAGATGCTTAAGTGAGTCCTTTATAGCCACCGGCGTAAATTGTGTCAACCAAAAATCAAAGCTACTGTATTGTGAACTCCTGGCATACATTTCACACCTGCAGTATGTATAGTCATGTTTAAAGAAGATCGTGCATAGTATTATCATTTGTGTTATTTTCACAAAAGACTACCTACATATCTTAGCATAGTCCTTTAGGGTGGAGTTTATTTCAGTTTTAATAGGGTCTTCTGTCACAAATATTTTTGGACATGCCACCACCGTTTTAATTTTGTTAACCACAGAGACATTCTCTGATGATGGATTCGAGTGAGAATCCGAAACGTCAGGCCAATAAATTTCTTGTTCCAGTGATCGCATTTTTATCTTCTAGAGCTTTCGTATTTGGTAAAATTATAATAGAAATGACTTGAGCCACCCATTTATTGGGCAGCAATAATATATTTCTGGAGAGAGGGCTGTATTGGCAACCCAATGGGTATCTCAACGTCTCGCGATTCCAACACTGTTATAACCCATACTGACCCAACTGCGAAAAACTCGGCGTCTCGGTGGGATTCTAACTCACGACAGTAAGGTGAGGGTTAATTACAGCTAACCCTTTAACCACCTGAGCAACGAGGCCCCGCCGAACAGCGCGAGCTTAATCCCATTTGGGTTAAGTTACCCACCAAACCTAGTGCAACGTCTGGAATCCACCAAATCAGATACAGTAAGTTGACTGCCCGAGCAGGATTACGTGAGCCTGGCAGGCGTCTGGTGGATTCTAGGTGAATTACTTAGGAAATCCTACTTGGGCATAGTGTTCCATAGTGCTAGCTGATGCTGCACAGGGTTGAGTTTCCCTGACAACCGCTTGGCTATCACATGATATGGAGAGTTTCGCATGTCTGAAATCGGACTGCCTGGCAGGCATTCCTTATCGTTTCATCGTGCAGACATTCATAGAATGGTAATTTAATATACGGAATGACAAGAGTTGTAAAAGACAACTCTTTGTCAATATTAATATCACAATAAAGATGGTTGTTTCTCTGGTTCCATAAATCCAAATTTCCAAGGCTTTATGTTTTCTAACTTTCTAAACTCCACGACTTTCAGAGGTCGGTGCAACCAACTTCCTTGGAGAAAGACATCATTATCGAGAATTTCGGAGATATTCGCACGCACGCTACCACTTAAAGAAGATAGCAGGTAAACGCGTAGAACTGATCTCTGGTGCGTATTAACAATAGTTAATTTTCGGTTATAAACAGCCGTCTCTGACATATTGTACCCTCTCTAATGGAAGTAAATTTTTGAGTCCCATATTCGTGTTAAAAAGGAGATGAAGGCCCGAGCACTGAAACAGAGGTTTATTAACCTACAGTACCTGTGCTAACTCATGAAATGCCGAGGTCAAAATTATAGTGGAAACTTTAGCGTATTTTTGGTGTCATTATTTGTGTTTATTTAGTTGAAATAAGGACGAAAAGGCCGTTTGTTGAAGGAAAGTTTGATACGGATCTGTATATTAAATAGAAAACGGACCGAATTTAGGCGAAATCGGAGGATTCCTGATATTCAAGCAGTTTCCTACGCTATTAAAGCTTTTAGATCGAAATTCTTTGTTCTACCTTATTAATCTGTTAAAAAAGATTAACAAAAGGAAGAAATTTATCAATAAACTTTCCTACAACAAGAAAAAATTAAATTTCAATATCACGAAAATCAGGGAAATGCAGATAAATTATTTCTTATTGTATTTAGGAAAAAACGTGCGATTCTTCATCTAGAAACTGTATTTTACAAATCCGTAAAGTTTTATGTTTCAAAATATCGAAATAAAAAAGTTTATCAGTGTGATTGTTTTATCAGACCGAAAATGCGTATCGTAAACGAATATATATTGAGTTCGAGCGACATGCCGTCACTTTTCTCTATCACGCCAAACGATACCTACGTCTAAGCAATACTTATCCGAAGTTGACTTCCAGCGTATTCGAAAATTAGCGGCGGAGGGAATCCCGCGTGAGTCGTTAGCTAGTATTTTCAATATTAGCAAGGTCACTCTGTGGCGCATTATTAATGATAACACTGTTCCTAGAAATAAGATAGGGGAACCAAAACAGTCCACAAGTAAGCAAGACGACGATTTTATTCGTCATACATTAAAAAAGTTTCAGTACGTGCCCATTGAGACCATTCAACGGGAACATCTGCCGATGTTTTCTATGAACATAATTAGGAAAAGGATGAAGGAATTTGAACTGCAGCGGCGGAAGGCCATGAGTAAGCCACATTTAAGTAGAAAACTAATTAGCGAACGGTTTTTATTAGCTAAAAATTATATTGATTACAGATCTTCATTTTGGAAGAGCGTTTTCTTCTGCGATGAGGTTTTATTTTTAGACAAGCCTACGAAATCGCTCCAAACCGTCATATGTGGAAAGAACTTCCCAAGAGAACGCACTACACCGACGGCAACACTCAAGAACTGTCGGCGGATGATGGTTTGGATGGCGATTAAATTCGGTGAGCGGCCTGTCTGGCGGTCAAAATCCGACACCATCAACAGCAAGGTGTTTATTGCAATTGCCAAGGATGCTTTCGGCTACAACGGCATAAGTCGGCGCCGAATGGATACTGTAATTTTGCAGGACAATGCACCTGTCCACCGCTCTAAAGAGGTACGAATTTGATGCCGCTTGCAAACATAATCTAACATTTTAGACAACAACCACGCTCTCCGCAATTGGCCTCCAATCCATTTTCATCCCGGCCAACAGTCCCGACCTTAATCCAATCGAAAATCTTTTTGGAATAGTCAAAAGAAATTGGCGCAAAGCTAAGAAGACTCTTTCACTGCAGGAAAAATTGGATTTCATACTCAATAATTACATTTTACAATCCACCATAGATAACCTTGTCATGTCTATGTCTGACAGACTTTCTGCCGTTAGTAATTCAAATGGGCAATCAACAAAGTACTGATTTTTTGTATCTGTTTCTGTCTTTAATTATTTTTGCACTTTTATGCGCCCTCCTCCTTTATACGCCCTCATACGTAGCCCTTATCAGCTTGGTTGTAATATAGGCGTTTCTCGAAAATGTGACTTCTGTCGAAAATTATTTATTTTAATATCAGTAAATAATATTTTCTAAACCAAACTTCGCTTTATTTCTTTGACACATCTTTTTTTCAGCTATCAGACTTTAGGAGCCATTGTGTTTACCGATTCTGCGTTAAGGTCGTTTACCTATGTTAATTCATGACATTTCATGAGTAAGCACAGGTACTGTAAGTCTCCGACTCATATGAAACCCATAATCAGTTTGACAGTGTTTTAGCCAAACAATGAGAGTGGGAGTAAGGAAAGATGCAGTGTCTGTGCAGAGCTGGTTTCAAGCCGCCGCAACAATCACTATGAAAACATACAGTGTTCACCCTCAGGATAACAAGTTCCGGACTTTCAACACGATTCAAATTATCTTTTTCATTTGGCCGAAAGTCAGCGGACAAGTTGAAAAAATACAGTGGATTCTGCAAGGGCAACGCCACTGGGTTTACTATGCATTATTGCCCATCATGCATATAATGTTATTACCGACAAGGACAGTAGGCTTTCAGTTGTCTATTAGCTCGGGGCTTTATTAATAGGCGTTGACCTCTTCGGTTCTCACTACACACGGACCTTGTACCGTTTGTCGGGGCTCTAGGTAGGCTGTGCGATATGCCGATACACAAACGCTTTCTATTGTCAAATGAGTACGTTGTCAGTTACTTGCTTTTTCGAAACGATTACCTTAAGGATCGTCGACTCCGCTCAGAGCCCAATGGTTCGGCTTTTACGACATTTCCTTAGAATTTCTGATGTTGAACACGTACGCCGTTAGTTGTATACTTCCCTGGTATAACTAGCTTAATCTTTCCAATCTCTTTCGGTAGTCACCATACAACACGTGTTCTAAGGATTGACGGCTCCCCTTAGTTTACTTAGTCTCGGTTAGAGCACAATCGTTTACTTTGATCGACACTTCCGAGCGATTTCTGTTGAACTACCCGTAGGCCGTGTGTTACTTACTTCTTCGAAAAGACTAACTTAACCTTTTTTGATGTCCGAACTCACCATACAGCGCGTGCAGTAAGGATCGTCGGCTCGCTTTATCTTTCTTTGCCTCGGTTAGAGCACATTCGTTTAGTTTTCTGGACACGCGTACGCCTTCAGTCGGACGGACTGCTTTAACCTTCGCCTAGGTTAAAGGTCGTCTTCCGGCGTGCTGGTCTTCCAATTTTTCCTACCTAGTCGATTCTCCCCAGACAACCGTCATATGCCCCCTCTACCTTTACCTTGCTTTCCTTTTGTTGTATATACTGGTTTTATTTACATACCGATCTTCTGTTTATGATAGGCTGCCTTCAGATTTCCACTGATGATGACCGCTCTGAGCGCCAAACAGCTTCTATTATTTGGTTGTTCAAATAACCTTTCCTCCGAGTGTGTGTCGTACATACCAACTATTCAAAATTCCATTTTCCTGCGGCCGAAATTGTGCTTCCGTTGGTTAATTAGTGTTTCTTTAATTTGCACCTCGACTCCCGCCACCGATCTGTCGTGTCTGCCTGACTAAGGCACTCGAACGGTTGTTGCAGCATATCGCGTACCAATCGGCTGCCATCGCGTGAAACCCCCGGACGTCCTTCTGGCATTTTCTCACTCATTTCCCTTCGATAAATACCAGGTTAATTTCAATTATCTTCCTTATTGTTAGGCAGTTATTGATAAAGACGGATCTCGTTCCAATTGAATTCGTCCTTCCACAAAATTTTCGGAACGAACCAACTCCATCACTTTGTCTGCCACTGTCTGTAAATCTGCCTGCAACTCCTGCTACTATGCCCAAAATGTGTGATGCTATGAAACAACTAAGAAACGTAAAAATTATGGAATCTACTTTTACACTAAGTAATGGGCAATTGCATACAGTCCCCACCTATCCACCTCCACTTTTTAAAAAAACTTCACATTAGCTACTTGATTTGCAATGGTTCCGTGAGTATACATTAACTGCTTACGTCATTCGCTTTTTATCTCGTTCAGTATGGTTAAATCTCTCATGGTTTCACGTCTTAACTCACAGTGCGAAGGCTCAGTCGTATTGCTATTTGTCGCGCAATTTCACCTCCTCCCTTGTATTTGATTGGCTAGGTGTTCCATTGGACCCCGACCTTTTTCTGTTTTTTGCGCTGGCTGGTCATCCGATTACCCGTTTCTACTGGCAACAGTTTTTTTTTGTTACTTTTTCGTGCACAATTCCGCTGTCGCCTAGAGGTTTGCTTTAACGATGAGGAAGGAAATACAGTTTCTTATGGGAATCCGATCGCCATCTTATTGTACCTCCCAGTTATGCCCCACCTACGGAACCCCATTTCCACAGTTCCAGTAGTGGACGCACTAGTAGCCCTCTGTCATTGCGTGAGGCTACATACCATACCCTTTTCGTGAATTCCATAACGTTTCAATTAGATTAGGCTGCTAGCCCAGTTATCTGAAGTTCACAGAAAAGCAAAGCCCAACTGGAGCTTTAAGCCAATTCATTAACAAAAAGGGCAAGGACCTTAAAAAATGGTCATTTTCTTAACCCATTTGACCCCAATGTAAAAACTCGACGGTCGCCGTGGGGTTCAGACCCACTACAGCAAAGACAAGGCTCGAAAACATCCAACGCTGCAAGCACCTGCACTATAAGGCCTTAAAGGAGTGTCAACATATTTGGGTCAAATGAAGTTTTCAAATCTACCAAAACACCAATTAATTAAGTTATTTTGACAACCGTCTCGTAAATTCCAGATTGAATGCTTAGAAAATCCTGCTTGGGCAGTTAGCTTACTGTATCAGCATTGGTTAATTCCAAACATTGCAGTAGGCCGGACCAAATGTGACTAAACTCACGGCTCACGGTGGTGTCCTGTAGGTTAGCTATTTAGTGTTCAGTGTACTTTAGGGTAAGGTGATACTAAATAACAGCACAGTTGGCAGTTACTGAATAATACGCGGTTATCCGCTGTGGCTGATAGACTTCGGTCCAAATATTCATACATAAAAACTTAGGTCGAGCCTATAGACCTTAAATATGCTGATCTACTCCAAGTTCGCAGATAATTTCTAAGGAAATGAAATAACTACGAGTGTTAAGTGTATTCAAACCTTGCCCTTACTCTCTTTGATTTGAATCCCACCGAGGTCGTCTAGATTTTCCTAATTGGGCCAAATAAATTATACAGATCAGCAAAGAACACTATCTTCCCTAATTAAAACGATTCATTTTGAGTGATTAAACATTGTACTGTCGGTAGTGGGATGGTCGACAACACAAGGTTCTCAAATCAGAAGTCAGTGAACACGAATTAGTTTGAACTACTTTACTGACGCGTAAGAGCATGCAAGAGGCTAGGCAAGCAGTTTCCGCAAGCTGTACCTCCAGGCTAGTTGTTTTGTCCTCTTTCCGCTGTCAAGGTTATTCGCCCCTAGCACGTGTGTGCGCCTTTCTTTCTGTATCGATGTCCGTCGGCCGACCTTAGAAGGGGCAACGTTGATTAGTTTCTGTCACTCGACAGTCCGAGCGTTGATTTCCACAATGTCCACCGTGTAAGGCACAGTTAGGTGCAGTAGGCACGGCAAATTGCGCGTGAATTAGCTTATAGTTATAGTAGACTTGCGCAGCATCTACTGCATCCTCTCTTCTTCACTCCCCACCTGGACTCGGTGTCAAGACATTGTCAATAAGAGCGGAGGCGGGGAGAGCGCAGGTGGATGGCGCGGTCGAGCCCGCATCTTGACGTTCCACACCATGCTCCCTGGTCCACACAGCAAATGACCAGGTTTTTGACCAACAACAACAACAACACCCCAACAGAGGTCAGAAGGACGAGAATAACTGGGCAGCCATGCCCACCACCTGTATACCCAGCGCATCTGCCGGCAGGAAACAAGGTGTCAGGGAACTGCCAGCTCATACCAGGCTGCGAGGGCATGATTTGCTGATTATGGCATAGCACATGCTTTCAGAGCTTTTGGCCTTTCGAGAACTCATGAGGCTCGTGGCAAGCCTCCCGCGGTCCCATCGGCGAATCTACAGGAAGCTTGAGGCGGACAGAAAGGGCAGCTAGACAAAACGACGTAGAGCAATGGAGCGCGGACTGCCACAGTCATTCACACCAAAAATTATATAAATGCAGCATAATTAAATGCGTGTATAAGATAAATAGCAAAGTATTCAAGGTTTTTTAAATACAATGGAGTGGGCATTGGGCTGTTCTCGGTTTCCGCTTACCCCTCGTTTGTACAAACGACTGCCTTCCTTTTCTCCTTTGCTGAAATAGTACTGAAACTCGGTAGTCGAGTTCGTGAGATTCTTACCAGTCTTTTGCTTTTCCTCAAGCCTGACGTGTTTACCCGCTCACTGCTCTGCTGATTGTTCTGTGTGATTTCCGGCATTACAATTATTCCGTTTATAATTGATCACGTTCATCGCGAAATTGAGGAAAGTCACAAATTCATGAAATCTCTTCGCAGTATTTGATGTATTGTGTACTCCAATCCATTTTATGTTCACTATCAGTGGGGCCCTGCATCCTTAACTAGATTATTCAAAACATCAGCGGAACAAAGTATTGCGAGTTCCTCCATTGCTTGCTTCTTGCAAGTGCCATGAAAGGAATACGTGTCATCTAAAGAAGCAATTCTTACATTAATCGTGCTGGCCGCTGAGAAGAATGTCGAAACGCCTCGGCTATAGTAAAAACGACTCGGCGTTAAAGGGGAAGAGATTTATTCAACGCTTTTTAAACAGTCCCAACGAAGAGGCGGTGTAAGAAATCCAAAAATAGGTGAATTTGTCTTCAGTATTGTTTATCATTATGCTCCAAAGTCACCACCTAGGAGTTACTCGAAGTTGTCACTCACTAGTTTTGACCTACTATAGAACTGACTAGTTTTACATCCTAAGTCCGTCTAAGCATTGAGGTCCAAGTTATGCCAGCAGTCGACGACTTTAATTTATCAGTTCCGGGCATACTTGAGAAACAAAGAAATGCTACGCAACCTCGTGCACTTTTCAGAACTGGCAATGATGCATATACAGTAGATAAACCGGTCTATGCTTAGGCTTAGATAAGAAATATGTGCGGGTATATATGGAAGTAAAATGAGAAGAAACAAAGTAGCCGCAAGAACGCAGCTTGATGTTCATTGTTATTGAAAGCTGTGTTTAAGTTTTACTGGAGTATTGTCGGCGCACTAAAGCAAAACAATTTTTACGTCACCATAATACTTCCTCTCCCAGGAGGACGGAGTTCTAATGTCCAAAATGGACGTGAATTAGACGAGCGTCAGACATAACGAATGCACAGTGCTATCAGGTATAAGCGGAGGCAGGGAAATCGGAGAAGGCATCGTGGCATGTTAATAAAGCTGATCTGTTGGAGTAGACAAAAGAGAGTCGGTATAAGCTACCTTCGACCGATCAGTCGCCATGGGCGATTTTGAAGGACTTGTTCGTGCGCGACAAGGCTCGAAAGTGTTAGTCATAGAGTTGTTGTAGCGGCTTACAAACCCTATCTACGCAGACAAATACAAAATAACACGTTAGCAAGTTACGCCTATATATGACTTGCTTGCTAGAACGCATGCAGGTATGGCTTGGAGATTAGCCATTGCTTGGCCCAACCGCAGGACACAGTCGGTGACATACAGGTCGGCTAGGCTTTCGGACGGCCCAAAAATATCACCGGGAATACGTAGGGTGAGACTGTAAACAAATTAGGCAGCGGAGCACTCCAAGTACGGGTTGAACGCTGCAGGAATGCTGTAGACGACCACAGGAAGATGCTCTCTCCAATAATTGGAGTTGTCATAGACCCGGAGCGAGGTTTTGGAGTTGACTGTGGAAACGCGCCACTAGACCGTTGGATGAGGGGTGGCAGGCTTTCGTTCATATGTGAGAACATCCGAAGAGGTCAGAAAGCGTAATAAAAAGTCTAGCCTCAAATTGCTGACGTCGGTCGGTGATAATAATTGTGGAGACACCATAATGGGGAATCCAATATTCAAAAAGATATTAGCGACAGTATTTCAAATGATTTTTGGAATCACAGTCGCGATGGGAAATCACGTGAATCGGTCATTTGGAACCTCGGGGTGTTGGCAACGGACCCACGAGATCTACTTGCATATCTGCAAAACTCGTGCCGGGTCCAAGAAAGCTGCCAATTGGATTTTTATTGTGTTGTCCTATTTTGGTTTTCTAGCAAGCCAAACGTGAGCAAGTTCACTGTTGTATATCAGTGTTCATGCTGGGTCAAACGAAACGGTCACTAACGGGGTACTGAGTAGCCTGGATGCAAGGGTGAACGAGATTTTGCAACGCGGGGAAACCATTTCGTTGCGTCGTGGCTATTATTATAGAGCTAGAGAAACCGCACGACATATCGCACAAGATTGTATTGGAGGAAGCGAACAGAAGGATGGCTTTAATCTGAAGACAAGTATGCTGTATTTGTTGGGGAAAATTCGGCTGCTGCTGAAGATGGAAGGGTGGGCAATAGTATTAATTCCAGATCGGGCTAAACAGTCGGCGATCTGATTAGAGGGGCCTTTATAGCATCGAATATCCGTGGTAAACTGAGAAATAAAATTAAGATGGGGGCCGCAGGGGGGTGAATACACGTCAGAGGGAGTGGAGACAGCATAAGTTAGAGGTTTACGGTCGGTGTAAATGCAAAAATCTTTACTCTTAACATGGTTACGAAAATCCTTAATGATGAAATAAATTGTAAGGTGTTCTCTTCCAAGTGTTATATAAAGAGTTTGGGAATGTCGGTCCAGGTCATCTACGTAGACAAAAGCGAAGGATAAGTCACCGAGGGATTCGTCAGTGAAACGTTAAAAAGGTTGGACGGAGCTACGGAGGCTACGCTGGATATCGACTAACTTGAAAAGGTTGAATTCAGTCGAAGTTGCCCTTTTGTGATGAATTCTGAGGCAACAGGATTTGACTGAAGGTCAAGCTAGGGGAACATTCATAGAAGTGGGAAGCGGATATCTGTCGGAGGCAGTGCAGCTGTTCGGTCGTCGGTAATTACCGTATGAGTGTCAGTCAATGAAACTTTTTTCAGATCTTATGTAGATTGGTTGACCATGAACTAGTGGAAGACCGCACTATGCCAAGCTCCATCATACTACTGAATTCAGCTCTGGCGACAACTAACTTGTCAGCGGCTACAAATGGGTGGTCCCGTAGTCGAAATGCAATGCATGACTGGATGTTTTCTGGGTTGATCAAACTTCGAATACAGTGATAGATGTAAATTCCGAGAGCAAACGATGGTGAGGAGTGGGCGAGGGGATTTTTGAAATGCGTGAACTAAGGAATGGGATTATACGATTTGAGAAACTAGAATACGAGCGTGCCATCAACTCTTCTAGTTTATGGGACGTGATACCAACTGGGAAACTGAAAAGGATATAAAACCGGCACCGAAATCGACGGTATGAACATCAACAATAACAGACATCCAACGAAAACAACGTCGTAACCCAAGGTCTGAAATTGGCGATCGTTGACTAAACGTCTTGATAGGAATACTATTAGCTGCCTTGAATAATGATTGAGTATATGTGCGAGATAAGGAACTACCTATTATATTTTTCAAAGAAGGTATTGTCTTGCAGAGTTTTTGGTCGGCCCTTCGTTGACAGGATGACATCCGCTGACCTGTACCGACCGAGAGGCAGGAAATGCTGAACTGTCTAGATTGGTTAATTGTTCTGCGCACCCCACACGTAATTCCTTAGAAACAGGAAAGTTCGATTTAAAAAAAGTCTGGCGCGGATCGCAGTCAGATAGTAAAAAGATACTCAAAAAATTGTAGATGAAATGTATACGTCTGCCAGTAAAGCAGGAGGCGAGTTTGTTACACAACAGTTGGCACTTTCTTAGCCGTGCATATCTTAATCTTTGCCGTTGCCTGAAGAATAAATGAAAACTATGGTGACTTGCGATCAATTGAAGAGGGTGGAATCAGACTAATGTCGGCACCAGTGTCCAAGAGGTAGTTACGGTAGGAACTCCTGTCGAAAATGTGGAACAGGAAACTTGAGAAGGTTTGGCCAACCAAGTTTGTCGCCGCCACTGGTCGGTAGAAGAATTTTCCATCAAGGGTTTCTCGTAACGACATGTAGGTTGGCGGTGATGGGCATTTGACCAAAAGGCGTCGTGGTACCAGCAAAAATCGCCAGACGTGGACGAGCCTGGCAATGCAGCAGGAGACCTCTAGCGGCGAGTAATGGAAGGACTTCGACGATAAGGGACGCGAAAAACACGAGGCTGGAAACTAAAAGGGTAAAGGTTCCTAGACGCTTCGTGATATCCTCGACTGTAGAAGTGTCACGACTAGCAACACTGATTGTAACAGGCGGCTGATAATATTTGAGAATGCGATCAGCAGTCTCCGCGAGCATCTGGGCAGGCAAGAAAGGATAGTTAAGTGCAGGGATAGCTTGTACAGAGGAAGACAACCGATGGAGGGAAAGTAGCTTGGACATTGCGGCACCAAGGTTTTGCCCATCCGCTTACAGCTTCAAATGTCTAAGAAGCCGCGGGATTTTCCTATCACCAAGGTCGTCTTCGGAAATCAAAAGCTGCCGTCGTTTTGGAGCGGATAGGGTGATGCTGGACATGACAGCCTCCTATAGGGCAAATATGGGGCTTCCGTGGACGGACAACCTATAATATCACGAAGGTCGGGGCGAAATCCATTGGCAGTGCCGCCAAAAATCAATGAAATTTCCCAACTAACTTTGTAATCTGGCCGAGGGCGATGCGGTACTCACTAATGCGCCACTAAAACGCAATATCCCCAAACCACATGGTGGGAGGTCAAAAGTGTAAATGTCGGTTATCGGTTGGCTGGTGGATTCGCTGGGCATGATTAACTGATTTCGACCAGAGGCCAGATAAATGAAGCAGATGACTGGCGCGTCGGCATTGACAGCGAAAGGTTGAACTCGTATTAATTCAAAAAGTGAGATAGAGTGGAAAGCAAACAAGGTTTGGTTAAAATAGTATAATAAATGAAAATAGAGTGGGGATGAGTCCGAATGGAAATTGCTAAGCACAAGAATGAAATGGAAGACGTCGTGAACTATATGGAGTCATAAATTTAATAGATAAAGCGGTATGTGCTTAGGCTTCAAGAAGAAATATATGCGGGTATATAATCAAGTAGAATAAGAAGAAATAAACTAACCATAAGAATGCATCTTGATGTTACTTGTTATTGAAAAATGCGTTTAAATTTTGTAGGAGGATTTTCGGCCGATTAAAACAAAGCGCCTTTTTAGGTCATTACATATACGCACACCTCCAAGCATCAACTGGGAGCACTATCAAACTATCCTGTTTCATCACAGATGCTGTTTGAGCTGAAATTCATAGGCTATTCAGAATCACTTGGTGATTCTAGGTGTACTCTGCCTAGTCTAATAGTTCGCATGGATCTTCGTCTGAACAATTGTTCTGAAGTTCAAAAAATCCAGTCTTTAAGTTAATACTTCTGACATGTTTTTTGAATTGGAATAATGGTAAGCACTTTCGTTCATGTGCAATAAAGGGCTACTGATTGAGGTTTACATCCATATCTAGGCCATTCCCTTGTCTTTTTTGTATGAATTTTTCCCTGCTATATTTTCTTTGCGATTAGTTCATTTGACTTTTCTGTGCACTCAAGCGCATGCTTGGTGCGCGCATGCTTTGTAAACGGGTGGGTGCATACTGTAGGAATTCAGATGCCAAGGGGTATAACATGAACACTTCATCGTATTATTTAGAGCCAACGGGTAGCCGCAGGAGTTCATTGGAGGGAATGGGCGGCCGCAAACCAGAGCATAAGAAGAAAACCATTCTACAGCATACGTACAGTACCTGTGCTAACTCATGAAATGCCGAGGTCAAAATTATAGTGGACAATGTAGTGTATTTTTGGTGTCGTTATTTGTGTTTATTTGGTTGAAATAAGGACGAAAAAACCGTTTTCTGAAGGAAAGTTTGATACGGATCTGTATATTAAATAGAAAACGGGCCGGATTAAGGCGAAATCGGAGGATTCCTGATATTCAAGCAGTTTCCTACGCTATTAAAGCTTTCGGATGGAAATTCTTTGTGTAACCTTATTAATCTGTTTAAGAAGATTAATAAAAGGACGAAATTTTTTGATAAACTTTCGAACAAAAAGAAAAAATTAAATTTCAATATCAACAAAATCAGGGAAATGCAGGTAAATTATTTCTTATTGTGTTTAGGAAATAACGTGCGATTCTTTATCTAAAAATTCTATTTTACAAATTCGTAAAGTTTTATGTTTCAAAATACCGAAATAAAAAAGTTTATCAGTGTGATTGTTTTACCAGACTGAAAATGCGTGTCGTAAACGAATATATATTGAGTTCGCGCGACATGCCGTCACTTTGCTCTGCCACGCCAAACGATAACTATGTCTAAACAATACTTATCCGAAGTTGACTTCCAGCGCATTCGAAAATTAGCGGCGGAAGGAATCCCGCATGAGTCGTTAGCTAATATTTTCAATATTAGCAAGGTCACTCTGTGGCGCATTATTAATGATAAAACTGTTCCTAGAAATAAGATAGGGGGACCAAAACGGTCCACAAGTAAGCAAGACGACGATTTTATTCGTCGTACATTAAAAAAGTTTCATTACATGCCCATTGAGGCCATTCAGCGGGAACATCTGCCGATGTTTTCTATGAACATCATTAGAAAAAGGATGAAGGAATTTGAACTGCAGCGGCGGAAGGCCATGATTAAGCCATATTTAAGTAGAAAACTAATTAGAGAACGGCTTTAATTTGCTAAGAATTATATTGAATACAGATCTTCATTTTGGAAAGGCATTTTCTTCTGCGATGAGGTTCTATTTTTAGACAAGCCTACGAAGTCGCTCCAAACTGTCATATGTGGAAAGAACTTCCCAAGAGAACATACTACACCGACGGCGGATGATGGTTTGGATGGCGATTAAATTCGGTGAGCGGCCTGTCTGGCGGTCAACATCCGACACCATCAACAGCAAGGTGTTCATTGCAATTGTCAAGGATGCTTTCGGCTACAACGGCATAAGTCGGCGCCGAATGGATACTGTAATTTTGCAGGACAATGCACCTGTCCACCGCTCTAAAGAGGTACGAATTTGATGCCGCTTGCAAACATAATCTAACATTTTAGACAACAACCACGCTCTCCGCAATTGGCCTCCAATCCATTTTCATCCCGGCCAACAGTCCCGACCTTAATCCAATCGAAAATCTTTTGGAATAGTCAAAAGAAATTGGCACAAAGCTAAGAAGACTCTTTCAATGCAGGAAAAATTGGATTTCATACTCAATAATTACATTTTACAATCCACCATAGATAACCTTGTCATGTCTATGCCGGACAGACTTTCTGCTGTTATTAATTCGAATGGACAATCTACAAAGTACTAATTTTTTGTATCTGTTTCTGTCCTTAATTATTTTTGACCTTTTATGCGCCCTCCTCCCTTATACGTCCTCATACGTAGCCTATATTAACTTGGTTGTAATATAGGCGTTTCTCGAAAATGTGACTTTTGTCGAAAATTATTTATTTTTATCTCAGTAAATAATATTTTCTTAACCAAACTTTGCTTTATTTCTTTGGCACATCGTTTATTTTCCGCTATCAGACCTTGGGAGCCGTAGTGTTTACCGATTTTGCGTTCAAGGCGTTAACCTGTGTTAATTCGTGACATTTCATGAGTTAGCACAGGTACTGTAAGTATCTATGATACCTGAGACATTTTGAGATTATGCTGTATGATGATCTGCATTATAACCCTGCCTAAGTAATTCTTTTTATTTGGGATTACATTTCAGGATTTCCGTGAACATTTGTGAAATACGTCATCAGATTGTTGGAACAAGCTGTGATGGAAACTGCCGACAAGTCTTATTTGGCGCTTCATTATCAAGTGATGGGGTCAGGGGATTCACTCCCGACGCAGATCTTATCTGTCACCAAACAATTGTCGAGGTGGTTTTGGAGAATAGAATTACGTTGGCGATAGAAGTCAAAACTTACGGGCGAATATGCCCTAGCTCTGTTCTAACGACCCACACCGCCCACGAGTTATGTGTGGACGCGGTCCGTATCGTGATTCAAGGTGGTAATTGTTCCTGAGACAGGTAAAAGAGACATGACTGTCGGACTACCGCGCTATCAACCGGCATATCCGACTACCCCAAGGTTATCTGACTTTGCGAACTCACCCTGCAGGCGGGGTGTGCTACGAGCGGGTCGAGCGGGTCATAGCCCCTGTACACCAACCCGACAGGACCAAAGGGTCTCACGTCAAGGCCCGCTCGGCAGACGGCAGTTTCAGGAGAGTGCGGACTCGAACCGACGTACGGTGCAACGTCCACCGACCTGCAGCCCCCCGCCCCCCCCCCCTCAATAAGTTGGCTGCGCAGTCGGTCCACCACTTCCTGATATTGAACGGCCGCACAGGACGAAAACATTTAAACAGTCGCCGCTTCTCTTCGCTAAGGTACTTCCGCGTCATTTCCCGTAATTCACACACAAAGATCCTGGTTACAACAAGGACATCAGTCATATTGAACCAAATGTGGAAAACTCGGCGCCTTGGTGGGATTCGTATCCACGACAGTAAAATGAAGGCTATATTCAAAATCTGTCAAAACATCTATGAAAGGCGTCAGTGTTTAGTTGATTTTTGCACCCTGGTATCACGCCATTGACAGTTTGCGTTTTCAGGACAGTCCATCAGCAGTGTTTTCTTGTGTCGGCGATGCTTGCATTTAAACCTTTTATTGTTACCATTAATATAATGTGGTCCAGATTACGTAGTTATAAGGTGCCATCGCACAGCAAACTCTCTCTGTGCAAAGTTTAAAAAACCTTCACAACCTAATAAAATGGTTGAGAGTCGAGTATTATTTTGAATTATGAATAAAGGAGTTATGAATTTGCGAAAACGAGTTCAAACCAGAAAAGCTGGGGGAATATTCCAAAACCAACTGGGTACTTCCGTTTTTGACTAACCAGGTCTGTTTGATTGGTTGGCACATGTAATTAAACAACTTGCAGTTTCCTTCTGATCGTGTTTAGAATTGCGATTGTCTGCAATGGTTCCGTTCTTATTTTTAGAAAGCTACTTTCTCTTAAAAGAGCAGCCGCTAGTAAATAAAGCATCAGAAGTTTAGTTACCCCGAACAATTGCCGTTACTCGACTCCTATGTGGGTGTTTTTTCCTTTCGGTGTCGAAAGCAGAAACGAAACAACCCGTTTTACTTCAATTTAATTTCCGTCTTTGTTTTGGAAGAAAACTTATCTCTCTGTTAAATAACTATAAATAACAGCTAAATGAAAGTTCACATATGCATCAATCCAGATCCCTAGAGACTTTTAAAAGGAATGTACGTGGTTTTTAATGTCTCGAAGAATACGTTTTTGCAAACCAACGTAGACGTTAGAGCTAAGACGCTTTTCCTAATTAACTGGGATGACACAGTATCAAAGGGTACGCTGGCAAGAGCGCTAGGGAGGATATCTATGAAAAAAGCCAAGAAACCCTATCGAAGGCCTAAGAGAAGGCCTTACGAAGGCTAGCAGTTTTCTCCGTTTGCTGTCCCAGTGGACTCATTTCATCAAGCCTATGAAATTTTGGACGACTACACCGGCTTTCATAGAGATAGACCGCATCGTCCCTTTTCTATATTTACTTGGTATCTGTATATTCCGCCTGTAATTCCCCCTGACTAGGTTACAGTTATCTTTTGTTTATCTTATGGGAGATTTGGGCTATATCCGCTTGCTCATAACTGAAGATTCTGAAGTTAGCTCATTTAACTGACACACCATGTTTTGGCGTGTTAATGCACCCTCCTTCGTATTTTTGGAGACATAAATATTGGTGGGTTTAGTAGATCCTATGACGCTGATTGAAATTAAGGCCCTTTTATCGTCTTTAACTTTACTTCTCCAACAAATTTACGCAGGATTCTTAGAAGAACTGAAATTCAGTTGAGGTGATGTCAGGGCGATGTAAGGAACACTGTCTGTTGTAAATCTGAGTAAAGGCAAATCCTTTCACATAGTCGTGGTAACAGCGAGCTGCAGGCTACAAACATGTTACTCCTGCCATTCCCTTCCGACTTTATCAGAGTCTCTCGAATCACGATCGATATGCCTGTTTTTGGGGACGATGTCTCTTTCCACAGCCTATGCAGGCATTATAAAGTGTTCATTTCAAAACTGCACGAGTGGGGAAACTGGGTGGAATGATTACCTGGAAATGTGTTGTTTGTTCATAGAGCGGACGCTACTATTAAAAAATTTCGACGAGCATTCTCAGTACGCTGTCGAATACAAGCTTTGCATATGCTGTTTTCAGTAACGTGCACAGATACCATTAATCATCTTAGGTTTTTCTATTTTCTACGACATGCTGGCCTTTGGGTGAACACAGTCCCGCGTGTGTAGAATAATTACAATCTGAATGCACTTGTTTTCATCGACGCTTGTTGTCACTGTAAAATATACGATGTAGTGTATTAATAATATACAAACTCCATGTGTCATGCTCACTTTATGCTGAAACACTCATGTTTTCATGGATTTCGCATTTAAAAACGACCTATCTTAGTCTTTGAATCGGTTTAATCTATGCGATTTTTGATGCGTCTGGGCGATTATTCCTGGGCTCGACTGTCTTCCGTTTCATCAGTACTGTTCCGGAGTATTTATTCTGTTCTATTCGTATTTCAATATTTTATGAAAACTAGAAGGTCTCTCGGAGGAAGAAACAGGATATCAGACCTGTTAATCTTGAAAACGTATTCGAATACATGTTGCGTGACAAAACATGCAGCCTTCACAAATCTCTTGAAGCGGAAATTCTACTTTTTTCCACTATAAAAAGTAATGAGTCTGCAAAAATAAGAAGAATAAATGTAGTCTTCCGCATATTTCTAGACATATGATGAAACAGAAGTCACATAACCGTGCTTCTATTAAGTATGGATTATTTTGCGCCAGACTTAAAGGCAGGTTACCATTCAGTCAGTTCTGCAGCCCCATGTACCACATTCTACATTTGAGAGCTTACTAAAAGACCGCCAAGAATTCCGGTTCATACTTTTTGTTCATCTTCTTAACACAAATTCTAGGTCGGCCCATACACAGTCATACATTTCAAAAAAATTGAGTTTTCATGAAACCGGTATGAACATAATTTACATGGGAAAGGGAGAGCTTGTTCACCAGGTAAAGTGAAAACTCCAGGACTCTGAAGGCAACTATTTTAAACTAAGGGATTTATGCATAGCGTTTTATACACCAAAACCTTTCATGTTCTTAAGGATCACATATGAGGTGACCCATGTAAAACAAAACGGTTATTTCGACAAATTGGCTAATTTCGCTTATAGGCCAAAAACGCGCCAAGGTCATCATTTAAACTGGGTTGTCGATAAGGTGGCAGTAGTAGAAATCCGAGACAGCATTTGTTGAGTTTTGCGAATACATGCAAGATGTGCTCTAAGACCGAAGGCAACCGACATCCATCGTGATGCATGTAACCCAAAAGACATCTTGTGAAACTAAAGTGCTGGATCCTCCAAGCACTATTTCACTTCTGCCTGTATCATAGTTGAAACGCTTTAAGGGATATTTCTAAAAAGTTGCCCGTAGGACCTTAAATTGTCATGTCATGGAAAATATAAGGCATTTTGGCTTTTTCAGCCGATAGTCGGACAAAAGTGAAAAATTATCTTTAACACATCACTTTCTACCTGCATCTCAAAGGCATGTGTGATAGTAATCAATGGTCCGTTCTCACCTCCATGCAGTGGACAGCAAGTGAAAAAAGAGTGCAAGGTTCTAAGAAAATCTTAACAGAACTTTAAGTTGCATTTGTCTTGGTTCCTCCTGAATTCGGTCATACAGGCAACTGCTCAACAAAATGATGGTCCATCATTCTGTGCTCAATTTAAATGTAAACGATTGAAACATTCGTCTGCTTGACCAAAAATAGCTTTCGCCAAAAACAGGATGTGTGCTAGAGATCAGTTTCAAAATAACGACTACACATATAGGTTTCTTTCACAAGTTGACTAGTTCAAACTTAATTTGGCATTTTCAGCACATGCTTTACGCTTTCTCCAGCAGTTAGATCGAGACATTGTCAGAAGCATCAGCCGACGACGTATGAAGCGACCTCCATGAATTTTTCATTCATTTTGAAAGCTTTAGATGTGGCTTTTTTATTTAGATTATTGCAAGCTTCGCCACATCTCGACTTTGCCTAGAAGAACCCCAATGCCATAGAGAATGTATGTGCTAGCGCGAGTTGAACTAACTTAATATCCATCTATTGTGAATACAACAATTTTTAAAACTGTCTCTTGACTGCTGGTCTGAATGTAAGACCGGAAAGAGACGCAAAACATCAAAGAAAAGCGACTTCGATCTAATTCACTGAATTATAGCCATAGACGCACAAAGGTGTGTTGGGAAAACTGTCCCAAAGGAGTCATCTAGATGACAGATTTTTTCAGCATCATAGGTATCCTCCACCTAAGCCACATATATATATTTGTCGCGTATGGCACGTCCTTAACTTGACAGGTCTGTCTGGATTACCAAATGAAAAAGTGGATCCTTCATTTTAACTTCAAACGCCGGACTAGACCAGTTAGGTAGAGATGAGGAAAAAAGTTTTGTCAAAACTGTTTTTTCCTCGTCGCCTAACCAGGCGATCACTGGTGCATGCAACAAACTTTAATTAAGACCAACGCTTGTTGACGTGGATTCGATAAAGCTCATATCTGGGGCCTCTGTTTCAATTTTTTCGTTAACTGTTAAAGGGTCAAACCAATGTTAATTAAAACCGACAAATAAGCTATCAGACTCGCCAGTTTTGTGTTTACTCGGTTAATAAAAACAATTTCCGTCAAAAATAACTGATTTCGCATTAGAAACTTTCAGCTAACCGTTGGTCGTCCATTGAAAATATTCACGTCTTTAGCCGGCAAAATTTGTTTGGAGTCTTCAACTGTTCTACTTTTGTGAGTTTGCAGTAAACGGCTTTTTTTGCCTAGCCAACGCCCATTTCTGGCCTAGACAACTTTTAATTTACCTTTCATTTCAGAAAAAGTGGGGACACAACAGCGTTCTAAGAACTATAGTCACCCTTAGTTTCTGAGGTTTCATGACAATCCGAAACGAAGAACTGGGAACAAACGGAAATCTTAAAAGAAACGAAAAGGTCGTTATGAGCTTTTTTTCATTTTACTAACTTTAATTGGAACCCCAATAATTGGTGATAATAAACATATTGACCCCCCGCCGACCAACCTTCTAGTTCCATGTAATATGTATACTGGAATCTCCCGCTACCAAATTGCGTATACGCTGCACATCAAGACACTAAAATGAATAAGTGAGGGTCGTCTGTTAGTCAAAAATTAGACACGTTCAATGACCCCTTACTTCCTCCTCTCCAAAACCGAGTTTACAATAAAGCTGTTGGAGCCATAAAAGCCATGATGACGGTTTGATATCTCGACAAGAAACTCAGTAAACGGAAAGAAATTGTTAGAGATTCTTTGAGAATCTAACTTTCAGGCGAATTATAAATATCAAGCGTCTTGAGGAAATGTGCTTTTACGATGAAGGTATGAAATAAATATGCTTTTGATCAACTTAAAAAACCATTCCAAAAAGCTAATTCCTAAAAGAGTGCTTTAGTGTTGTATTTTGACAAGAAAAGTTTGTACGCTTCAACTTTTTGAGTAAAAAGTCAGTAGAAACTTTGCATCGTTTGTCTGC
>CACRXP010000072.1:693270-721145 GCA_902702965.1 Spirometra erinaceieuropaei
TGAATAAAGGAGTTATGAATTTGCGAAAACGAGTTCAAACCAGAAAAGCTGGGGGAATATTCCAAAACCGACTGGGTACTTCCGTTTTTGACTAATCAGGTCTGTTTGATTGGGTGGCACATGTAATCAAACAACTTGCAGTTTCCTTCTGATCGTGTATAGAATTGCGATTGTCTGCAATGGTTCCGTTCTTATTTTTCGAAAACTACTTTTCCTTAATTTAGAAATTTGTTTCAACATCTTAAAAGAGCAGCCGCTAGTAAATAAGGCATCAGAAGTTTAGTTATCGCGAACAATTGCCGTTACTCGGCTCCTGTGTGGGTGTTTATTCCTTTTGGGGTCGAAAGCAGAAACGAAACAACCCGTTTTACTTCAATTTAATTTCCGTTATTGTTTTGGGAGTAAACTTATCTGTCTGTTAAATAACATTATAAGTAACAGCTAAATGAAAGTTCAAATATGCATCAATCCAGATCCCTAGGGACTTTTCAAAGTAATGTACGTGGTTTTAAACGTCTCGAAGAATACGTTTTGACAAACCAACGTAGACGTTAGAGCTAAGACTCTTTTCTCAACTAACTGGGATGACACAGTATCAAAGGGTAGGCTGGCAAGAGCGCTAGGGAGGATATCTATGAAAAAAAGCCGAGAAACCCTACCGAAGGCCTAAGAGAAGGCCTTACGAAGGCTTGCAGTTTTCTCCGTTTGCTGTCCCAGTGGACTCATTTCATCAAGCCTATGAAATTTTGGACGACTACACCGGCTTTCATAGAGATAGACTGCATCGTCCCTTTTCTATATTTAGTCGGTATCTGTATATTCCGCCTGTAATTCCCCCTGACTAGGTTACAGTTATCTTTTGTTTATCTTATGAGAGATTTAGGTTATATCCGCTTGCTCATAACTGAAGATTCTGAAGGTAGCTCATTTAACTGACACACCATGTTTTGGCGTGTTAATGCACCCTCCTTCGTATTTCCGGAGACAAAAATATTGGTGGGTTTAGTAGATCCTATGACGCTGATTGAAATTAAGGCCCTTTTATCGTCTTTAACTTTACTTCTCCAACAAATTTACGCAGGATTCTTAGAAGAACTGAAATTCAGTTGAGGTGATGTCAGGACGATGTAAGGAACACTGACTGTTGTAAATCCGAGTAAAGGCAAATCCTTTCACATAGTCGTGGTAACAACAAGCTGCAGGCTACAAACATGTTACTCCTGCCATTCTCTTCCGACTTTATCAGAGTCTCTCGAATCACGATCGATATGCCTGTTTTTGGAGACGATGTCTCTTTCCACAGACTATGCAGGCGTTATGAAGTGTTCATTTCAAAACTGCACGAGTGGGGAAACCGAGTGGAATGATTACCTGGAAATGTGCTGTTCGTTCATAGAGCGGACGCTACTATTTACAAAATGTCGAGAAGCATTTTCAGTACGCTTTCGAATACAAGCTATGTATATGCTGTTTTCAGCAACGTGCATAGATACCATTAATCATCTTAGGTTTTTTTGTTCTCTACGACATGCTGGCCTTTGGGTGAACACAGTCCTGCGTGTGTGGAATAATTACAATCTGAATGCACGTGTTTTCGTCGATGCTTGTTGCCCCTGTAAAATATACGATGTAGTGTATGAATAATATACAAACTCCCCGTGTCATGCTCACTTTTCGCTGAAACACTCATGTTTTCATGGATTTTTCATTTAAAAACGACCTATCTTAGTCTTTGAATCGGTTTAATCTGTGCGATTTTTGATGCGTCTGGGTGATTATTCCTGAGCTCGAATGCCTTACGTTTCATCAGTACTGTTCCGGAGTATTTAGTCTGTTCCATTCGTATTTCAATATTTTATGAAAACTAGAAGGTCTCTCGGAGGAAGAAACAGGATATCAGACCTGTAAATCTTGAAAACGTATTCGAATACATGTTGCGTGACAAAACATGCAGCCCTCACAAATCACTTGAAGCGGTAATTCTCCCTTTTTCCACTATTAAAAGTAACGAGTCTGCAAAAATAAGAAGAATAAATGTAGTCTTCCGCATATTTCTAGACATATGATGAAACAGAAGTCACATAACCGTGCTTCTATCAAGTATGGATTATTTTGCGCCAGACTTAAAGGCATGTTACCATTCAGTCAGTTCTGCGGCCCCATGTACCACATTCTACATTTGAGAGCTTACGAAAAGACCGCCAAGAGTTCCGGTTAATATTCTCTGTTCATTTTCCTAACACAAATTCTAGGTCGTCCCATACAAAGTCATATATTTCAAAGGGTTCGAGTTTTCATGAAACCGGTGTGAACATACTATAGATGGGAAATGGAGAGCTTGTTCACCAGGTAAAGTGAAAACTCCAGGACTCTGAAGGCAACTATTTTAAACTAAGGGATTTATGCATAGCGTTTTATACACCAAAACCTTTCATGTTCTTAAGGATCACGTATGAGGTGACCCATATAAAACAAAACGGTTATTTCGACAAATTGGCTAATTTCGCTTATAGGCCAAAAACGCGCCAAGGTCATCATTTAAACTGGGTTGCCAATAAGGTGGCAGTAGTAGAAACCCGAGACAGCATTTGTTGAGTTTTGCGAATACATGCAAGTTGTGCTCTACGACCGAAGGCAACTGACATCCATCGTGACACATGTGATTATCTTCGTCTTTACGTAATTTAATCCAAACGACATCTTGTGAAACTAAAGTGCTGGATCCTCCAAACACTATTTCACTTCTGCCCGCATCATAGTTGGAGCGCTTTAAGGGATATTTTTAAAAAGTTGCTCGTAGGACCTTAAATTGTCATGTCATGGAAAATATAAGGCATTTTGGCTATTTCAGCCGGTAGTTGGACAAAAGTGAAAAATTATCTTTAACACATCACTTTCTACCTGCATCTGAAAGGCATGTGTGACAGTAATCAATGATCCGTTCTCACCTTCATGCAGTGGACAGCAAGTGAAAGAAGAGTGGAAGGTTCTAAGAAAACATTAACAGAACTTTAATTCGCATTTGTCTTAGTTCCTCCTAAATTCGGTCATACAGGCAACTGCTCAACAAGATGATGGTCCATCATTCTGTGCTCAATTTAAATGTAAATGATTGACACATTCGTCTGCTTGACCAAAAATAGCTTTCGCCCAAAAACGGGATATGGGCTAGAGATCGGTTTCAAAATAACGACTACACATATAGGTTTCTTTCACAAGTTGACTAGTTCAAACTTAATTTGACATTTTCAGCACATGCTTTACGCTTTCTCCAGCAGTTAAATCGAGACCTTGTCAGAAGCATCAGCCGACGACGTATGAAGCGGCCTCCATGAACTTTTCGTTCATTTTGAAAGCTTTAGATGTGGCTTTTTTATTTAGATTATTGCAAGCTTCGCCACACCTCGACTTTGCCTAGAAGAACCCCAATGCCGTAGAGAATGTATGTGCTAGCGCGAGTTGAACTAACTCAATATCCATCTACTATAATACAGCAATTTTTAAAACTGTCTCTTGACTGCTGGTTTGAAGTAAGCCCGGAAGGAGACGCAAAACATCAAAGAAAAGCGACTTCGATCCAATTCACTGAATTATAGCCATAGACGCACAAAGGTGTGCTGGGAAAACTGTCCCAAAGGAGTCATCTAGATGACAGATTTTTTACAGCATCATATGTGTCCTCCACCTAAGCCACATATATATATTTATTTGTCGCGTGTGGCAGGTCCTAAACTTGACAGGTCTGTCTGGATTACCAAGCGAAATAGTGGACCCATCGTTTTAACTTCAAACGCCGGACGAGACCAGTTAGGTAGAGATAAGGAAAAAAAGTTTCGTCAAAACTGTTTTTTCTTCGTCGCCTAACCAGTCGATCACTGGTGCGTGCAATAAACTTTAATTAAGGCCAACTTTTGTTGACGTGGGTTCGATAAAGCCCAGATCTGGGCCTCTGTTTCAATTTTGACGTCAACTGATAAAGGGCCAAACCAACAAATAAGCCATCAGACTTGCCAGTTTTGTGTTTACTGGGCTAACAAAAATAATTTCTGTCAAAAAAATCTGATTTCGCGTTAGAAACTTTTAGCTTACCGTTGGTCGTCCATCGAAAATATTCACGTCTTTAGCCGGCAAAATTTGTTTGGAGTCTTTAACTGTTCCACTTTTGCCAATTTGCAGTAAACGGCCTTTTTACCTAGCCAACGCCCATTTCTGGCCTAGACAACCTTTACTTTACCTTTAATTTCAGAAAAAGTAGGA
Source organism: Spirometra erinaceieuropaei (assembly GCA_902702965.1). Classification (NCBI taxonomy): domain Eukaryota; kingdom Metazoa; phylum Platyhelminthes; class Cestoda; order Diphyllobothriidea; family Diphyllobothriidae; genus Spirometra; species Spirometra erinaceieuropaei. The sequence continues at coordinate 697,528 of CACRXP010000072.1, forward strand.
ACACAACAGCGTTCTAGGAACTATCGTTACCCTTAGTTTCTGAGGTTTCCCGATAATCCGAAACGAAGTACTGAGAACAGACGGAAATCTTGAAGGAAACTAAGAGCTTGTTATGAGCTTTGTTTCATTTTACTAACTTTAATTGGAACCCCAATAATGCTAGACTGTTTTTTGTTAATTGGTGATAATATACATACTGACCCCCCATCGTCTAACCTTCTAGTTCCATGCAATATGTATACTGGAATCTCCCGCTACCAAATTGCGTATACGTTGCACATGAAGACACTAAAATGAATAAGTGAGGGTCGTCTGTTAGTAAAAAAATTAGACACATTCAATGACCTCTTACTTCCTCCTCCAAAACCGAGTTTACAATAAAGCTGTTGGAGCCATAAAAGCCATGATGACAATTTGATATCTCGACAAGAAACTCAGTAAACAGAAAGAAGTCGTTAAAGATTCTTTCAGAATTAAACCTCTCAGGCGAATTATAAATATCAAAAGTCTTGACAAAATGTGGTTTTACAATGAAGGTCTGAAATAACTATGCTTTTGATCAACTTAAAAAACCATTCCAAAGACCTACTTCCTAAAAGGGTGCTTTACTGCTGTATTTTGACAAGAAATGTTTGTACGCTTCAATTTTTTCCAGTGTAAAGTCAGTAGAAACTTTACATCGTTTGTCTGCTTACGTACATAACTGACCGATACTGGTAATCTGTCTGCCGCAAACGAGAAATTCTCCTTTCCTTCCTGAACTAGAGTCATTGCTGTTATCTTTTACCAACGTCTGGCCAAATGGGTTTGTGCAGATAAAAAATGAGGTTATTGCATCAGCAGCTTAATTTAACAATTATAAAGTCAGAATGACCGGGTCGCGCTGGCCAAAGATATCTGATAAACTTCTGCTTAAACTTTGCCTAAGGTAAGATAAGAGTGCAAATTCTGTCAGATGTTTTGAGGCTAAGATACGCCGTTGACGGAGCGCAGTATGACCACAGTTCAAAGACTGTCTGCAATTCCGTTATTTGTAACTGGGGTGAGTATGGGAATATAGACTCTCTGTATTACAGGTGGCCCTACTCAAATTTCCAGGTGGGTTTTGAACTAGGGTTAAGGTCAGGAAAGTAAAGACCGAGGTTACAGTTTGGGTTAACGTTGGGACGCGAGATAGGAGCCTCGTTGAGTTTAGCGCCAGTCCATCTGTGGTATCGGGGGTCAATATCCCCATGATTGACCGACGACCTTGTGCATAAACCCATACTGCGAAGGATACGCAATCGCTGGACCAAAAACTGTATTCGTCTGGGGTTTCGGATTTACCTATCATCAGAGCCAATTTTAGATGGGGGTTATGAATGCACAGGGGTTGAGGTATCTAGAGAATGAGTTTGCTTTATCGACCAGCGCATTCATTACAGATGGCTGCATTTGCTGTGGTCATTTCTGGTTAGCCAACAACCGAGTTGTTAGCTAATGCGCTTACCTCACTCGGATTGGTTATGGACGGGGAAAAACTTGGACGTTTGACTTATTGACATTGGCACTGGAAAGTCTCCGACCGCGTACATCTCTAGCGGCAAAATACTCTGCTGATATAAAGTCTCAGTAGTGAATGCTAAGATGGAGGTCATTACGTTAGTTGATAGTCTATGGGCCGGAGAAACGTTAATGAAGTAATCCATGACCCATGCGGTTTTCCTCTCTCACAAGAACTTCGGTCTTTTCGATCTCGTAGGTATGACCAGATCCTGTCGATGGAGCTGAGACTTGGGAGCTAACGTCATTTCCCCTTACTGCTGCAGATGTTTGTTCGGTCATCCGCCTCCACAGTAGTCTCCTAGTCTTTCTGACGTCGTTGCTGTGCTAGTAACTGAACCCATCAGGTAAGCGTCTGTGGGTGTCTATTGTCACTAGCAACTACGGCATAAAAATTAGAAGGCTACAGTGGAGGTGGGTGGCCAAACATGCAACTACAGCATCGAACTAGAATGACGTCAGGTCCTGAGTCGCCGCTCATTCGACGGGACCAGTGATTCGCGAACTGCTTGGGTCATAATTCTGCGATTCATAGTCCGCTTACAAGCTCAGTGACCTCCCACCTCAATATTCTATGCAGAGACTTGCCGAAATGGGAGGCGCGCTAGCGAACAAGGCTGCCAGTGCAACTATCGGCGTGCCAAGTTACCGACCAATAAATAACACGAGTAATAGGTATGTAGTGGTATGGCAATCGTATCTCACGAATACTGCCCCCTCCGTGAAACCATTACCCCTATCTAAAGCGGGCTTTGGTGGCAGGTCCGAAATATTATGCGATAAAATTGTTTCCCTGATAACTTTACCGCAAGATATAGGGAAGTAACGTCAGCCAATAACGGACTTGTCAACGGCCAGAAAGAAAGACGTATTCTGCACATTGCCGTTTCGAGGGTATCCGACAAGCGACCTACTACAATGTCACTTAGACTCGGCTATCGCGAGCACGTACCCAGCCACCGCGATAAGATCACTTTCCTCAAACAGTTCGCCTTTTCGCCTTGAAAACAAGGCTAGGCTGCCTTTCAGGCTTTTCACTGTGCATCCACGCTTTCACTTGCACCTGTGGGTCAGGTTATATTGGGCAAAAGACCAGGCAACTATCCAGGCGCATACGAGCGTAACATTCTTCCTGACCAGATCAAGACGTGGAAAAGCCCATCTCAATCGCAATTGTGGCTCACCTGGTTGACAGTGGTTATCGGATAGACATCGACGAGGCACTTCTAGTCTTCTGTTAGGTGCTAGCGAGGCATTTCAGCTCCTGCGACAACGGATATTTGCGACGGCAGAGGCGGTGACCATACGGTTAACCAACCAAATCTTGTGCTCGCAGAAGGCGTTGGTTAAAGTCCGCAAGCTTCTCTGACTCAAGTTAAGACCTTCATGTTCGTGCCCGCACCCTGCCACGCCGCGTTGCAGATAAGAAACGAAAGCATTACCCATTGGCAGTTTCCCCTCTCTTCCTCTCACCCTCTTATGCCGCGAGCTTAAATAAACTCTAATAACCCCTGGTTCTGGCCTACCTAAATTCCCTTAACCTCTATCATCCATGACTACTATTCCCTAGCTCTTATTTGTTTTGCCGATCAATCACAGCTTACTTATATTATTGTACAGGTCTGAAGAAGGCTACTCGAAAACGTACGTTCGTCGAACTTGACTTCTTCAAAGCATACATGAATATCATCGCAGCTCTTAGGGCAAAATACCAAAAGTTCTTTGAAGAAGAAAGCAACACTGAGTCAGTCCAAGCGTCCCAAGCCACTGGCTTTTGGCTTAGCATTTTCTCAACCGCCTGTCTAAATGAGAACTAGAATAAAAGCCGGAATATATAGTCCCGCTTTTTTTACCAACTTTAGACGCCTCTGGGTCTCTTTAGCAGTCGGCTAAGCATTCTAGAAATTGCACAAGCAGAATTTTACAGGGAATTTTCTCCTCAACCGTAAATGGATATATTTTCGTATTCAATGACCTAGGGTCTTGACGGTGTTTGAATCACTCCCGAACTAATCTTCGCATTCAAGAATCCGCATGTTTGTTAATTCCGTTTTGGGTGTCTGAGGTATGATCCAATCGAAAGCATATTTTCTTTGTGACGTGTAACGTTTACCTAAAGGGAGGAAGCAATATGTAGCATGTTTTGTACATTTGGACACAGTCAAAACTTCAGAATGCCGCAATAAAAACGGTAAACTATAATTTATTTATGACGACTTCAATTTTGTCTTTAAGTCTCTGCCCTTGTAAAAAAATCGTGTTTATTTAAAATGGCAATATAAGAGGCAGTCTTGATCAGTCGTTTAGGAAAATATAATAAACCTTTTGCAAACGTTAAAATCAACGCTAGAGCATTATAGTTAAGTAGTATTTTTGCTAGTAAAACTTACGCAGAGGGCTAGGAAGGTGCGCGCCTCAAAGTCAACATACGATCGCTTATTGGCCGCTTTGAGCCTATGCCACAACAATCAACATGGCAACCGCAATTAAACAATTATTTTTTGTCCAAAAGCCAATCAAACAATGATACAATAGTGCATATTGTTCGAGGCATACTACAGGTAACTGCTCACCGCAATATAGGCAGCCTTGAGCCAAATTGCAGGGATGTGTCTGTTTCTGTGTTCTAACCCTAACAGAGCCACTAACCTTAACCATAATCTCCCTTGAATTTAGCGTAAGGTCACCTGTATTAGGGGGGTTCCTATTCCCGTGTGCTACTGATCGTTTGATGTTGCGGTTTTTAGATTATTTTCCGAAGACGGACTTTATCCGCCGCGTCCGCTTTTGTAGCATCCTGTGGTGGTTGGTCTCCAGATTTACAAGAATTGATAAGTGCCCTGAAAACGCAGCCCATGCTGTCTCCCCCGCATACAACAGACATAAAACAACTCATTCTGTTCTTAAACAGGACTTTGTCCGCATGTCAGTGCCCAAGCCATTGTGGAAGCCTCCTCTACGTATATGCTCCAAGCATATGTATGTATGAGAAAGCAGAATTATAGTCGAAGACTAACGCAATCAGACCATCGAAGCTAGATCGGTGACGGAGGCATTGAAAGTTCAATAATTGAAGACAGAATTATCCGAAAGAATTGGTTCGTCTGTTCTAGGGACGAATGGGAGTATAGCACATAGAAAAGCAAGCAACGAATAAAAGCCGTCAAAATTTTGGATTACTTCCAATAAATTCAGCTGCTACTACGAAGCCGATGCCCTAAACACCAATTAAATACGACAATTTACAGTCATATGGGATAACTGAAGTTCTGCTTAAAATTCCCTGCAGAATGTAAGTGAAAAACTTTGGAAGGGCGAAAGACATGGATAGAGCAATGTTTAACGAAATTAGCTAATTCCGGAACCAATCATCCAGCTGCGGGCCTCCATTCCCACTATTTAATTGCTTGATCTCCAATCTTACTCATTGTTTACTCTTTATATTGTTTCCACATTTCGTATACATCATTTTGCAGCTAGGCCACAATCCCGTGCGACAGGATGAGGTCTCAACATCAAATGTTTCACCCTCTACTCCCAATTTATTTGCAAATTACACTTTTCCAAATATCTGTTCTCTTACTGTTGACTTTTGTTAAGGTTCGGCCGAAATATATCGAATAAATATGCAAGGTTTCGATGCCTTCATTTTTGGTTTCGAACTCCTTTTTTAAGCAAGCCTTTCATTTTAGCACTATAAACTTTTGTTGGAACAGTTACGTTATGTTCGAACCTGCGAAAGGGCTCTTTCCAGTGAAAATCTGGTATATAAACGGAAGTACCTGGTGGCGTGCATAGACGAACTACTGAGCTCTGTCAGTCACTCGTACTCAGTCCCAACGTCAGATGGCTGACATGCTCGGCCGATCAACCGGCGGACGCGGAAGGTACAAGAGAGTGAAACCGGTTCTAGGGACTCCATCCCGGCGGTAATTCAGCGCATACCCACTATGATAAATTCGACACGCTTTGAAATTATCGAGACACGCTGAAAGTCGTGGGTTTGAAGACTGCCAACTGGCGGGAAATTCGGCCCCTGTGGTCAGTACTGTTTGTATATGAGGTTACTGGCCAGAGAATTAAGAATCAGGCTACAATGGCTCTCTCCTAATGTAACACTAATATGACACTCACGCTCAGATGGAATGTTTTGTGAAAACCTCATCCAACATGCGCGAACCATGTCGTGTGTGACACGCATAGACATGTTGTTTAGCTTTGTCACCGACTGCGACTGACTCCACCTCCGGCCATACTAACTCTGCCCTACTTCCCGACTCATGTGGATGAAGGAGGGGAGAGTGCAGCATATGCAGCTCAAGTCTGCTGTTGCTGTAAACCAATTCACGCGTTTCACACCGCCAATGCTGTGGGCCACACGATAGGCGTCGACGCTCGCGACGGTCAAACCGACATATATACGTGCGAGGAAGAGTGCCGACAAAAGAAGAAGGAGACTAGGATAGCGATTTCCGACTGACAGAAGTAAAGAGACGAGTTGCAGAAAGCGCTTTAGAAAAAGGAGATGCGATCACCGGAGCAAGAAGTGCAGGGAGTGACCGGCCTTGTGAAATGTTGACTGGACTTCTGAAATGCGTCTTCGATTTGGAGGGATTACTTAGGCGCGGTTGTAATGCTGAATATTCCACAACAGAATCCTATAATAATTCGGATTCAGCAGAATGTCAACTTTGAATACAATGCTGTTCATCCTCCCGTAGAAACCGTAGTTGGTAAAAAATGACTACTTAAATAGCATGCGTTTTTCCTACTGATTTTCGATAGTCTGTCAGATTCAAATATATTTTATAGGAACCACAAACAAAAATATGCTTTATTTCATTCACTTAATAGAGAATCGTGTCATCTTTATATTTTATACTCGAAGGAGTAGCATAGTTAGGTTTTGAAAGAATGTTTTATCATGAGATCTTCATAGACCGCGCAATATCCATTCATATCGTGCCGTACCTGTCCGTTTACCGTTGCTTCTCATGAAATGCACAACATAATCTGCAAAGGCATAGAAGTATATGTGATTTTCTCTAAGCGGGACGCATGTACCTTTGTTTGTGGTTCCTATAAAATATATTTGAATCTGACAGACTATCGAAAATCAGTAGGAAAAACGCATGCTATTTAAGTAGTCATTTTTTACCAACTACGGTTTCTACGGGAGGATGAAAGGCATTGTATTCAAAAGTTGACATCCTGCCGAATCCGAATTATTATAGGATTCTGTTGTGAAATAATCAGCATTACAACCGCGCCTAAGTAATCCCTCCAAATCGAAGACGCATTTCAGAGTTCCAGTCAACATTTTATGAGGTCGGTCACCCACTGTGTATTGGACCGACGTTTCGGATCCTCACTCAAACCCACAATCAAAGACAAACGCAAACATTTATCTAAGTCTGTCTCTGATGGCAGGTTTATTAGCCTTCGTCAATCAGACTTAATGCAAATAAGAGGGTTAATAAACCAAAATAGTCGTCTCAATCTCTCCCCTCCTTCGGTACTCCTTCTTCTACATGTTGAAATGGGACTGCCTGCGCGGGCTATAGAATGAGCTCTAAAGCACAACGGGGTGAGCACGCCTAGCAATCTGATCGGTAAGTGCCCCACTCTCATCACTGTCCCAGTGTCCACCGCCACTGTTAGTCGACCTCTGATGTTTGCCAGTTAGTCGCTTCCTGCAACCAGGCCGGTGTATGTTTTCAAAATTTGCCACTCGAGTACAGAAGTGGGTTAATTTGTACTGCAACTACAACCACGGTGAGCGATTTCCGATACTCTCGAATATTTTATGCTGTTTAGGGTAGTCATACTGATCCCAAGGAAACTGAGCTCGTTTCGTAACTCCTGACCATAGAGAAATCCCGACGTCGGAGGGAAGCAGTTACGTCTTCGAACGTACACTACCTGAAGAAGTGCTGCCAATGGCACATGTCTTCGAAAAACGAATTTTTTAAAACATGCAATGCGAAATCTGGGTTTTTAAAGTTGTTTCAAAGTAAAGCAGAGATTTTAGGTATGACTTACATGAGCGGCTCACGTACCGGAGCTACGTCAAGAACACAAAGGGCGAGAAAATATGCTAATGGCCATTTCTTGAACAACTGAAATACATCTTTGTGTAATGGATAAAGTAGACGGTAATTCGACCAAAACTCAAACAAATGTCGAGCAAGCATATGCTGCAAGGACGTTCACCGGTCAGCTAACCGAGCGTCTTCGTTTCTTCGAGTCCTGACGCTCAATATAGATTCTTCGAAGACAATCGGATGAATGCAAGGAGTATATTATTATTCCAAGCCTACTCTCCATCGCTACCTGGCCATAGACAACTTCATGTTTGCTGAACCTAAGATTCGAACCAGATTATGTGGTCACTGAACATGTAATTAACAACATGCACCATTTCAATAAAAACATTTCTAAACATCCCTGCCTAGTGCAAGTTTAAAATGTACTTTTCACTATTATTGAACTCGGCACGAGACGTTAATTCCACTAATAAGCATGATGTTGTTGACGGAATCCTGAGTCAGTAAGTTAAACTGAATAAACAGCAAGTGAAGTCTAGTTTCAGCTTTCTGTGCAGCCACATGCTTGTGTCAACAGCATTGCTAACTGACAGCCACAAATCGAAAAATAGCCACCCACTGTGGATAGCCCACTGCAAAGTACAAGGAAGAGAAAATCATGAGTGAAAATAACCCCTCGCCGCCATATCTATTATTTTCAGCGACGAGAACATGCTTAATTTCTGTCAGAGGTTCAATGATGATAAATGATGGAGATTGACTACAATTGAAGCTTTCCAAGAAGCGTGATAACCTTGTCAGCATCTTGAATTTCTAAACGCCGGAGGATCAGAAAGTTTGCCAATTACTTATCCTAAATACGTATCATCAAAGAGCGCCTTTCCAATTAGATCGGAAGGGTAGGCTTAGCACCTTCATGAATATTCTCCGATAGTCCTTCGGAGAAAATATGAACCAGCTACTATGTCAAGGGACTATTTAAACAAGAAGTTTGAAATCTTGTCTAAAAGCTTAAGTCTCACGCTTTTGCGTTTGCAATACTCTCCCATTTTGCAGTGTGCAACGACTTGAGGGCAAATACCAAATGGGTCAGAAGAAAACCCCAAAAGCATCTCTTCCAAAATGTGTGTCATTTGATACATCGCAATGCTAGGTTAAGAAGTAAGCTTCCGCTTCGAACATAAAATAGCAGAGATTCTTTTTGATCAGCCGGAATCGAAATGGGACGCCGCCCTACCTCACAACGTTTTAATATGTAGACCATAACGGCTTAACATAAGTTAAATAATAAAGCCTTATAGTCGCAACCGGGCTTTATTCGCATTATGTTTAGCCCTTTAAATGTTTACTTGTTCCAACCAAGTGTACGTCCATTTTGCACAAGCGTAAATATAAAGTTATAATGTTAGTGTAGGATCACTAAACCTAGCCGTTCTCGCAAAACATCGTTGCCCACTTTCGCCGCAAAGTATTTTTTGAGAGGGGAACACGCTCTACTCCAAACTTATCATTCCAAAATTTTCAGCAAAATCTTTCTCCATTCCCGTGGCCAGAATAAAAATTCGTAGATGATCGGGAAGATAACGGGTTTGCATAAAAACTGTACAGTTATTATGGGGGTCAGGTGAAGTTCCAGGTTCTTTGTTTTAACCTCTGTATATGTTAGGTATTGTGGAGAAGTGGCAACGCTGAACGTTGATACGCTGATTTTCTGTAGAGATTTGTCGGAAGCCAGAGCGCAGGGGATGGAAAGACTTCGCAGACATTAATTCTTGTGAAGGGAATAGGCAATACATTTTATTTCTTTTTCTCTGGCAGAAACTGTCAGTGAAAGTTCCATAATAGACAGTTCCCAATCAATTTTCGCATAATAAAACAGAAATCTATAATGGCATCTAGATATGTTTATAAGAAAGGGATATTTGGCTTTGATAACCAACACTATCGGTTTCGTAACTGTTCCTCTGTTACAAACTTTGTGTTTAACATATGCGTGAAAAATTTTACAATACTGGTTGACTTTTTTTTATTTACGTGCAGGCTTAAAAGTGGAATGTCAGAAGTCAACCATTTTAGCTTATTTGTTTGGACGGTAATAGAGTCATTTATAGGATATCCGCAGGCCCTTACCAAAGAGTAAATCATTTTTAGATATTGACAGAACGAAGCGCATTCGATAAACTAAACGACGCTAGCCATCCAAAGGCCACCTATGCGCACCGAAAAATAGGTATGCAAATCACTGTTAACGGAAAGCCCTTGAAGCTTGGGAATCAATATGCAGTTACATATTAACTATGTTTTTTGAGGAAGGTGTAATTAAGTAAGCTTCCTGGAAATCGCCTATTCGCTTCTGTCGGTAGACGTGTAAACGCCAGATTAGCAACAGTTCCCGTCGAATGAATTTACTTAGCCTTTGGAGGCACATAATGTACATAGTCGTGGACAAATTGAACAATCGATTAAAAAGAACATATTTAATTTATGAACAACAATTTGGACTGTTCTGCAGTCTATTTTTTTGTAACATCCTCGTAATTGGCACCATGGTGACGGCCAACTGTTTTATGCTAGAATCTTTCGGAATTTTAAACCAATTTTTACCATATTTGTTGATATATTTGACCTTGATAAAAAACGACATCGTTCGGATTCATAATTGAGGACACTTTAGAAATAAAGCATCCCATATGGAAAGACGTGTCAATAGACTGGCCACTGGCCAAGAATGAAGTCATATAGCAGATGCAACCGCAAGCAGTTCCTTTTTTATATCAGTGTGATTCTTCTGTCAGTAAATTGTCACTTCCCTCATGGTGCTGGTGGTGACGATGACAGATGTCACTACACCTTGGGCCGCCTTCAAAATTCCGATAAAATCTTAGCCGTTTCCCTTGTTCTGAGATCTGCAAATTGGGAGGTCAGGAGCAATCATTCGAGAAAGAGAGGGAGCTCACCAGAACAGATTTATTAAACTGCTGACGTTTCAGAGAGCTCACCATTGTCAAGGCGTTGAAGGCAAAAATCGAACAGAAATGCAAAGGGCGCGCAGAGCTAGTCGGCTTCGGGCTGGTTGACGAGTCTGTTTTTGCCGCCTCATCTTTTGGCGGATGTTTGGTAGGCTTGCTAGCTGGGTGCATTATGAGTCATCACGCCGACTGAACGTATTTGAGCTTCTAAGTGTGTTGTTCGGTCCGGTGGCCTTTTTCTTCCCGTTCGCCATCAGGCAGTGTCTAGGCGGTTTTCCTAATTTCAGTGTGACCATCTTGTTTCGGACCTTTTGTGTGTAACAACTCAGGGCTTAATAAGCTGTAGAAAGGTCTAGATACCTGTTGATGGAGTTCGTACCTGAACACCACGACTCTACTATTATTCGTTCAGTCCTCGAATTGTTCCGGTCCAGAATAATCGATACCCGTAGGTCATAATTATGGCCTGTTTCTCCTCTATGCGGCAAGCTGAGGGTTCGGGTCTAGTCTCCGAGTTGTTCATTTATACATATATAGGCGAATCTACAATTTTCGTCTGGTTTCTCCGGCGTATATGCTGTCCTCATCATTTTAAATTCCTGCAGTTTTTGAAGTCCTTAGTCATTAAATGCAATTATGTTCGAATGTTTGCATTTAACGCTTTGACACTGGTGAGATTACTAAGTCCGCCATAAAGCCAGCAGTTCATTAGACCTGTTCCGGTGGGCCTTTGCTTGTTCTCAACGTCCCTAATCGATCGCAGTAAGCACATGTTTATATCGTTTGGATACTCAAATTATTGGAATGAAACAGTTCTTGTAATCGGTTTGTAATTCAACATTTTCTGAAGCAGGTTTTTCGCAGATTCCATTTATTCATTTTTGCAGACTGATCAGGGCACGCAGACTCATCGCCTGCGTCAATGGAGTTCCATAGCAAATGCCTGTGAGGAATAAGTGGGGGATCAAAAGGATTTTTAAAATACTTTTTCCTTCGAGAACGTTTTACTGCGGATGCATGCCAACGCTCTTTGCCTTGTTTGGAGCCTGTAGGGTGAACAAATGCATGTTCCCATCCAATGTACCAGCCTGACTGATGTCGAGATTTTCCTTTATTACGATATATCTCGTTATCTTACCTTATGTTGATTCTTCTCTCGTAATCATAAATGTCGTATAAAATTGCCATAAAAATTGTAAAATACTTCTCATAAAAACATTTTAATTCTAACTAGAGATGAAATTTTCAAAGATACAGTTCACCATTTCGCAATTTGTTCTGGCATATTCATTTAGTTCAAATCCGTCCAGTGTGGTTGAATGAAATATAGCCTGTCAGTTTTTAACTTACACAGCACTCCTGTTTGTCAAAGAAGAACTGCTTACATACTTTCTATTGAATCTGGTCTACGTGAGCTCAAAATGGTTTTTTAGATTCACAAATGCCGTTTTCGCAAACATGTTCCAATTAGATTAGCGGTTCTTTTACAGAAGAACGTACGCAAGCATGTGTGTTTGCGTTTTTTGTGGGTAATAGAAATTTTCCGAAAGAATGGTCAGTTTTCCATTAAAATGTCCTACTTTTCCATAGTAAGTCAGATAAATACTGTCCGTGAGAATGAAACTCTTATTTCACGCACCAGCTTGTTCAGTGAAATCTGAATTGCCGGACGTACTTAACACAAAAGATTTTTGTGGTAGCCATCGACTTTTACAGGATTTCCCAGTTGTGATATGAAAACTTTCTTATGAGATCCTTCTGCTCTGACGAAATTCAGGTTTCAAGACTTCCTGAAAACACTCACAAAGCCTGTGCGTTTTCGTTGTACTCACAAAAAGAAGTGAATTTTATCTAATTTGCAAATCCATGCAGGTGTTTCACGTTAAAATGACCAACCGAAATTTCATTTGCCTTAAGACCTACTGTGAGTACACGTGCGCACGTCGCTACTAATTTGCTTACGAGATTTGCCAGCTATGCCTCGCATTTTATTTTGAATAAACGGAAAGTAAACGACACGTCGCTTCCCTGATTGGTTTAACATTACGCAAATCACAAAGCTTCAACGATACCACTAAAGACTTGGCACGAAGTGTCCATGTTTGCCAAGGTAGACTACCCAATAGGAGTCCATCCTTTGGCAGGTCTTATTGGGTATTTTCATAAACACTGTTTGCTTCAAACGTGAACTTTTTTGCAAAGCGGCCGACTGCACGGGATTAACTTCCTTAGGCTTCACTGAAAACGTGGACACTTAGCTGGCAAATTACGCTCCACAGTACATTTTTCAGATAAACCAACGGTAAGCATATTTTTGCTGCATGTCTGTACATCAATCATTAAATCAATAATCTCGCGCAAGACCACAAAAGCACACTGCATTGCACTTTAGCTATCTTCTCACTCATATACCAATGACAGCAGTCGCGGATGACTTGCAATTCCAGAGAAAACGATTACTCTTAGTTATAGGCTGATTACGATTAAAAACTAAGTATCAGACCGAGAAACTTCTTAACTTCCTGCATTTTGCTGAACTTGGAACGGGCAAAATTTTCTGGTGCAGTCACATCTTCAACATAATTGAAGTTGTTAAATAATTTAAAAAAAAGACATTTTATCCACTTTTGAAAAACTCTTTGATGTTGCTGGGATTCTAGTATACGGCAGTAACGGTAAGACCTGTTTTAATAACATTTGTGGTTAGACTTACGGCTCACAATCGTGACATCGTAGCTCGGAAGTTAGAGTTGTGGCTGTACTCAAGCCGTCCTTATGCCGTCATGCGTGGAATTCCACGGAAACCGTCGAAAATTTCCCTAATCGGCCAACCTAAATTAACATCTTTCTTCTACATGTCGACCCCCTTACTTTGCTATTGGGCATAAACATTTTGAAAATAGCAAGAGGCCGAAACAACGAGCTTGAGCCGGACACCATCGGGGATATCGAAAACGTAATCGTTTGACTTCACGAGTACTGGGGACGAGTTCCTTTCATAGACCAGGTTTTCAGAGTACTTTTTGCAGACATAAGCATCTTAGTGCGATGTTATCTGCAGATTCAGGAACCTGCCAGGTCGATATCAGTTGCGGCAGGAGTGTTGCCTTTTGGAATGTTTTAGGGTCTCCCTCTTTCCTTGAGACAGTCTATAAGCTGCAATCTAATTTACTGGGTTGTCGGTCAGCAGGAACTATCAAAATGAAAACCCGACGGCTGAATCTTGATTGCTTTGTAGAAGTTAACATTTAGTCTCCATTAATTGCATGCAAGGTGGGTGTTTTAATTGTCAATCTGGCCTACGCTGTCTTCAAAGCCTTTTCATCAAAAAGGGGCGTTTGAATGTAAAATTCCTGGTCTTTGTTGTTTTTTTATTGGCAAGCATCTCTCCTTTCTGCTTTTCTTCTAGTTCATGGAGAGGCCTTGGCTCCTCTGAAACAATGCTTTTCTTAATTACTGCGCAGTTCCATTTGGATAAGCTTCTCCAGCCTAAAGCTGTCGTCCAATTTCAGACAAACTAATAAAGAGCCAAACACATATCAGAATATATTTACACAACTCTGACTTCATATTAGTAGAATTTTAGTACTGGTACAGGTTTTTCTAGCTAATTAGCCGTTCATAAAGCCCCTTTATTTTAAAAACCCTGCTTATTTTGCCTTTCCGTCGCGCAAAAGGCCTCGTAACTCTTTAATGACACTGATGCTAGAGCTTTACCGCAAGTAATTCAGCATAGTCATGTTATTGAGAATTCTCTCCGCAAAATATTTCGTCACCATCAGGAAGAAGTGAATAAGTTTTGTAACACCTAGTTGGATGTTCGGTAAACGCAGTCTATACCTATCGGATAAACTTTAGGTCCACTTATTACGAAGTTTAGGCTGCCGATTTCATGCAAGCATAGATGTGCTCGTTTTAAATGTTCAAAGAAAATATTCCAGCCTAGCCTACATCTCTAAATACTATTCTTTTCCTTACCAGTATGGAATACCCAATACAATATTTAGCGGCTTACGCTGATAGTCCACTTGAAGTAGAGTCGTTTATTAAGGGCAGGTCGTGTGGCCGTACAAAGCCAATATAACCGCTGGTTAAGGTTAGTAGCCGCGTGGTGTGGACGCGAAGAAGTCGCACACACATTTGTCGATCAGTAACGCAGTCCTACAGCCGGCAGCTCGTGTCCCGTAAAACTAAACTTTTTGCATGTTAGGAGACACAATGTCTTCTGCGATAATAAGGTTGGCTGTGTTTTCTAGTGTTCCGCCAAGCAAGATACCTTGCCGTTCTGATTTCGGGATACTTCCGTTTCTATGTGCGGCGCGGTGCTCCAGTTGGATTTGCGATGGAAATATATACAGCCTCTAACCTATCTCAGGCAAGGTGCTGAAATTAACAAAATATTACTAATCACTCGCAAAGCGGCATAAATAAATAGGCCGAAGCTTTGAAATAATAATAGACGTCTTTAGGTGAATCGAAACCTAATGAAACACTAAAATTAATATTGTATTTTTCGGAAATACCAGCCTTTTTAAAAGGGCTTAAAATACCGAAAATGTAGAAAAATTGTAGCTCAATAGACTGAAGTCTTCATGTTCAAAAAATCGGCCATGCAAAACAGGTAAATAAGACAAAACACGTAAAATGACGATTGAGAAAAGTCCCTTAGTGAAGTTTGGACCTAAATATCGTTCAAAAATAAGTTAAATTGCAAGTGCGGCATTAATCCAAAAGCCCACAGTATGGGCATAGATGCCATCACGATTCCATGAGAATATACTATCTTTTCCGTTTTCGTATTGCTTAAGATTCAACTGTCCAAGGCAAACAGGAGTCTGCTTGATTTCGCTAATAGAAAAATCCTGGTAATAAAACTGGTCTAAAAGTTACGTGTCAGTTGGCCGGTAAATGGCTGATAAGCTTGAAAAAATTTGCTGGTGCAATGGAGAACGTATCATTTCGCGTATATCAAGAAAACCTTCCCTCTGCCAAAATTCTGGTGCTGGAGGACAATGCATTTCAGACCGTCTTTGAAATAGAGGCGAATACTTCACGACCTTCAGCACTTTCAGTTGACTGTCTAAAAATTTAAACTCAGTTCCATATGTTTATCAAATCCTTGAAAGCATATACAGTAGTGAGTTCTTGGACATTCTTTCTGGTGCATATGACCGTTTGGGTCATATTCAGAGACTTGAGCTAACATGAAACGTCATCGCCGAGAAAAATGAAAACTCAGAACGAAATTCCGTAATGAGTATGTCTTAGATCAAGTAAAACACTTTCCTTAGTAAGTTGCCACTTTAAAAAGCGCTTTACTTGGATATTTTGCTGACACCCGTCTATGTACCTTACCTTTTCAAAGACTAAACCAAGATAAAAATCTGGGCGTTTGACCAACTCTTTTGCTGCCCTGAAGGGTAGTGGTAATTTGGCAGCTGCAAATGAAAGAACTCACTTTTGTCCCTATAATGGAACCTTTCTAGCCTTATTTGTTTCCTTTTGGGGTTCCGTTCTAAGATTGTAAATTCACAACAGAATAATCATATAAACACTTGTATATTGCGAAAACGGATAGTTTTCTGCCCGATTCGTTTTAAAACTACGCACTAGCGGAAACTAGACTATAAAGCATATTATACACTGCGCGCAGAAGCTAACAGAGCCACTTTGAAGAGGAACTTTTCGCGGTAAGTTATCGAGAGCAGGGAAATATCGAACATTTGAACAAAGGCCAGCCCGTAAGCGTTATTGTCCGGAATAAACTAACTTAGGCAAATAAATAAAATGTGCAGCATTTCAGTTGTCCACAACCAATTGCCTCAATTTTCATCACCAGCTTTCACGAATGGGGTCACATACTGTAGGCAGCGCAGTGTTTCGGTTAAAATAAGGCGAAGTGAAGATGTCGAGATGCAGATGCCATAGTGCTTTTGGAGTCGTACAGAAAATGTACAAACTGAATGCCGTTAAATTCCTGATAGTTCAGACGGTGGAATATCTATCTCTGAGAATGAATGGCAAGCTCCAAGAAAAGTCATGTCTGTGTGAGTTCACGGACACCCCATAATTTACCAATGCACAGTCAGTGATTGATTTCATGAAATCCCAGCCGAAATTCTGAAGTGCGTCTTCGAATAAGAATTTTTAATTTAGTTTAGTTGCAATATTTCTTATCACGCAGCTTAATTCCGCGTTAGTTTAATCACAGCGGATCGCCGGCCTTTGAATGAACTTCCTTTTAGTCGCCTGTAAAATTCAAACTCCGTAAAACAAGAACTTTTTAATTAGTATGAGTGTCTCGGTTGAGGTTGGATGACATTAAAATCATGAGTGG
Source organism: Spirometra erinaceieuropaei (assembly GCA_902702965.1). Taxonomy (NCBI): domain Eukaryota; kingdom Metazoa; phylum Platyhelminthes; class Cestoda; order Diphyllobothriidea; family Diphyllobothriidae; genus Spirometra; species Spirometra erinaceieuropaei. The sequence goes on from CACRXP010000072.1 coordinate 714,423, forward strand.
AAATATACTTTCCTTATACTCGTTAGGAAGAAAATCATGTTCTCTGATTATCACACTTTCCAAGATCGCGAGATGCCCATTCAAAGAGCGTCATATACATCCGTTTTTAATTGCTGCTTATGAAGGTTAAAACATAGTCCAAATACATTGAGGATGTGTGTCTTATATGGTATATTTGCAATGACATAGAGGATTGCGTAATTTTCCCTGCATAAAAAGTATACGAATTCTAGATTGTAAGCCGTCAACGCAACTGGAATGGCAGATAGGGCGGAAAATTATTAGGAAATTTAGAGACTTTTTAAAAAGCTAATTATATCTTTCCCTTGAGTATAAAATTCAAGAATACGTGATTTGCCACCAACGGAGAACATGGGGAAATACGTCTGATTATGTTTTCTGCAGAATACGCTTAGTCTTATATGCTCATTAAGAATCAATGGAGAAATGCACAATATTTAAGTAGTCTTTTTTTATTGAGTGCAGTTGTTGTGTGCAACAGAAAGAGGTGAATTTAAATGCCGACATTTTGCCTTGAATGAAGTACCCTGGAATTTCACAGCATGGTAATCAGTACTACGGTCCCAATTAAGTAATCCCTCCCAATCGAAAACGCATTTCAGGATTTCCGTCAACATTTCATAAGATCTACCACTGTAGGTTGCTTGGTACTTAATTAGTTGGATTATTTTTGATCGTATCAGCATTGTATCGTTTGTATTAAATATTTTTGAGCCATTTAAGTCGGCTACAAACGGTTCTAGGCAGGCACTTGGGATAGTAAATTTATCGGATCCTAGAATGTGTCGATTCTATCGAAGAACCCTACTTAAACTGCACTTCGGCTACGACTAATAATACACGGTCTGGAAGGCGTGAATAAGGCGCTAATACTTTCTTGCTTCAGTCAACTGCAAATGTACCAAAAATATCCTTAAAAAGATCTTCGAATAGTTTTTCCCTTTAAAGTTTGATTTTTTTCTGAGTTGCGTTCTCAGATTGGCACGGATAAGGCGTTTGTACTCCAGTCACTCAGCTCAGTCACTGAGTATCTGCAGGCAGGAAAACGTGTTCACCCAATTAGAACACTAAACATCAAATTTGGGCCTTTCTCTTCGTCATTTAAAATCATTGTCATGCCTTTGGGCAAAGGGGCATATGACGTGGAATTGAGCTTAAATATTGTAAATTATTTAAGTATTGCAACTTTATTCGCCCGATGCCATAACAAAATAAACGCCGGTACATGCGGACTATCGGAGGACACTCCTATGTACTTTTTCAGCTTCCAGTTCAAATGGAATTTCACTTCAGTTCAGTTTTATTAGGGGAAATATTTACATGTATAAAGTACTAACACTTTTCAGCCTTCGTCTAGAAGGAAATTTCGTTTTTTCAGTATACTGAGCTCGGATATTAAAATTGAAAATATTTCAACTTCCTGAGACTCTCATTATTGGCCATTACCAGCATCTTTTGCTTACGATTCTGCTAGAGTTGACTGGGAAAATTTCCAGTAACGGCAGAGGTTAGGCACGGCTAGGCTCTCTGCTTTCAGGAGTAAAATGTATTTTTGGATGTTCATTGGGTTATTAAAATTGTGGAAAACGCGTTAGTTTTATCTGGGTTAACTTATACTGTTTTTTTGAAAATTTAGGTCTCCTCCGAAGTTATTAATGTTGCATTCTGTTTTCATTGTATACACAATGCAACTTAATTCCCGACTTTGAAAGATAAATAGGTTTTATTTTTCAATTAAGATTTCTCTCCCTCCTGGGGTTTTATACACTTCTCGGTTATATTGACATACTTCAGAAACCGCATTGCGTGTGGACTCAAACACATCCGCTAGGGCTTTATACCAGCGAAAACGTTTAGCGTAACTGACTTTTTCGCTTCGGTATCTGCCACCTCTCGGCAAAGGCATAAATTTTCACCAAACTGAGTCAAACGCGGCCTCGTCATACTTAGTCTCTATAGTGCTGGCAGAGTAGGTCACGAGGCATCTGTAACCAGGCAACTGTTTAATTTATTCACGAGGTTCCCGAGGGCGCAATTTACTAATGTCAACAAATGAACCGCCTCATGTTACCCATTTTTCAAAGTTTCGTCAATGAAACAGGTAATAGCCGACAGAACGTGATACAGTTTCCGGATACATGTGGTTGATAAATGGCAGTTCTTACAAGCCGTGGAGAAATGGGTGAGCAAACATGTGGCAGACCTGCACTAACGCAGTCATACTTTCAAGCAGTAACTAGTGTGCATCAAATCTCATCTATTATTGTAGCGTATCGTTTTACAAGAATCACTTGCTAAAGTGGGTTTGGTCGCTGAGCAGTCTACTCATGCGAAACAGAATCAGCATTAGCTTTTGTATTAATCATGCCAATCAACTTACAAATCAAATATTACCTAGGCAATTAAGTTAGAGCCACATTCAAGTTGGTTCGCTCATGTCTTTCCCAGTTTTTCCCAGCACCCACTCAGTGTTAAACGGCTAAGGCCCAGTTTAGATTGTTTCTCCCTCTCTGATTTCAGTTTAAAGTCTACTACTTTGTCATATTGTAGTTAGGCTTGATTTTTTCTTGAACAGTTCATTTCCAACTTGCAGTATGTACAAATTTCTCTTCTGCTCAATGTCCCAAACAAAAACTGCCAATACGCCGCTGATGAGATTTTGCAAAATCACCCCAGAAGCTTATTTTATTTCATCAAAACGGGTAGCTCTCGTTTACTGGTTATAAGTTTGAAATTGGTGGTAAGAATAAACGGAAAATAAAACAAGCGCCGATATTTTATGTCTGTGATTAGGTATTCTAAGATTTTCATAGAGAAATAATGAAGCCCATTCTGGTGGATACCAAAAACTCTCATTGGCCTTCATTATAAACTACTATTCGCTAAACTACTACGTTTAGACAGCATTTTAAATAAGGTCAGACATAGTAATTTCCGGACTGATGTCGATGTGGCCATACCCTTTGAGGTTATGAAAAGGAGAGACATAAAACTGCAACTTTTTCCGCCTGCTTCTTAAACAACACTTTGTCCATGGAGGATTTTTAGCAGCACTTAACCTAAAGTAGTTACCTCTGCCTTACCTGCGGTCGTTTTCCGCCAGTTATGGTCCAAATCCAAACACAAAAGGCTCAAGCAACCAGCAGTGTCCTTCGAATTTTGAGCATTGGACCAAACAATAGTATTCCTCTCTGTCAGTTGTAATTGAGGATATTAAGTCACGCGTAATTGACATTTACCGATAAAATTTGATTGCAGGAGAAAAAATGGCCGCTTTCTCACTGTTCCGTAGCCGTGAGATAGCCTCGAGCGCAGACGTAAACAAGCACTCAGTAATCACGAAATTTTAACCGCAAATCCAGGTAGAGTATCTCCTGATGTTTTCAGTTTTATTCAGACTTAGCAAAAGTTAAAGAGGAGAAAAATGGTAAAAGGCTGGCGACCGCAGTCGTAAATGTTGACGTTAACCATCCTTTTGCATTATTGACACGCAAAATATTGTTATTTTAGAGTTAACTCCAACTTCAGCCAGAAAAACAGGAAACCTTAAGCCAGCCACAGCTACCAATGAGAAAGTGAAACGTAAGAGTGGTACTCAAATCTGGGCGAACTAGTTTAAAAACGATGATTGAATAAAATCTGTTGTTCAAAAACGCTCAGACACCTGTTCCCCAATATCTAAGACATTATTGGTTAACCTTCCATCCTCCTCTCTCGGTTTCACGAAAAGTTAGCGGAGGAAATCGTGACTGCAGGCGATACTGTCCTCCAGTCTTTAACACGCTAAGTGAACTCAATTTTATGAATGTCGGTCAACTTTCGTCTCTTCTGTTCACCTTAAGTGGAAGAGACTTCCTGGTAACCACAAACAATCGGAACTTTGAAACCTGACATTTCACAAATGTGCTCATGAAGTCTCGAACGTCTTACTTTATATGTCATACAGCAAAGTCCTAGAAAGGTGTCGTAATTATCATTTTTCCCCCGACCGAATTATCCAACTAGGTTATTTTGAGAGAATGTAATTCCTCACTAACCGAATTTTCAGAAAACCTCTTTGGTAATACTGTACACGCGTAATGTAGAAGTGGACTCTACGAAGAATTCTCAATGGACGAATATTCAGTCGCATTCTAATAATAAATTTGAGACCGCGCTCATAAGAGTGCATCGCAATTTTAAAAAAACATCAGGTATACATAGCACACAAGCCGGCAGCTACCTTCAAGACACAGCTTGTACACCCTAAGGGCAGGTTTGTCAAACTTGTTAGAAAAGGCTTTTCTCTACAAAATCCCATGTGCCAGTTTTGATGCCGCTAACTGTGGTCAAACAGGGAAGTCTGCCATAACCCGTGTACATAAACATCAGTTAACGGCGTAGAGACGCAACCATCTACCCCAAGTGTCCATGGACACACTGGGCACTGGGCACAAATTTGCAGGGGAAAAACTCATATTATTGGCTCTTGACCAATAAGGAAAGGCCACGAACTCGTAGAAGAAGTGCACTCAGATGAGGCACATCGACTTAGGTGACACATACAAAATCATGAAGGACAAATTCAAACCGTCAAGAGGTGGCAAAAGGAAATTAACGCTTATTGGCACAGACGTTGACCAATCGTAAAATCCTTTGATAGGCACAGTTAAGAAGTTAACTGTTATTGTACACCTATAGTCTGATGACGAGCTGGGGGACCACTCTCGAAAACTTACGCAACAAAAGTTACCGTCGCCCGAAAAATTTCGTCTTTTTAAATAACTTTTTTGGGATGTCCGTTTTTCATTTCATATATAGACAGTGAGCGACCGATCTCATGAAATGTTGACCGAAATTCTTAAATGCGCTTTTGATTAGGAAGAATTGCTTAGGTGGGTTTGTAACAGTGATTTTCATGTGGCAGAGTCCTATAATATGTCCGACTCGCCAGGATGTCGGATTTTGAATGCACGTCTTTTCGACCATCTGTACAAAACGCACTCGATAAGTAATGACTTCTTAAGTAGTATGCACATTTCACATCGATTTGCCATGGTGCTATGAATTCAAATATATTTTGTAAAAAAAACGTGCACGAAATGGCCTTTCATTTACTCCATTTGGTTGAAAATTACGTTGGCTTCACATTGTATACCCGAAGAAGGGGTATATTTAGTTTTTTAAAGTTTTCCGAATCCCAAATTATTTTGAGCCTGCTCAGCATTGCATTAGCCTTTGCCGGTTTTAGTCTACAAGGTATATGCTTTCTGCGTAAAGAAAATCATATATTCCTCTACGTCTTTAAGAAAATGCTGTGTAGAGTTCATAAAATCTTGCAATGGATGCGACTATGTTGTACTTTTCACGAGGAGTATTGGTAAACGGACAGGTGCGATGTTAAATGAATGGACATTGCGCGATCTTAAAAAAATTCATAATGAGAAACTTTTTGCAGCCTAATTATACTCCTTCTTCGAGTATAAAATATAAAGATGACGTCTTTTTCTAGAGCATGGGATTTTGTAAACAACACCTTTTCTTTCGAGGTAGCCAACCCTGTCCTTAGGGTTTACAAGCTGTGTACGCAAGTTGGTTGTAGGTTGGTATGCTACTTATATCTGGTGCTTTTTCTGCTGTCTTTCTACGACTTCAGATACATTATTCACGTATGGGAGGGTCCGCCAGATGAATGTTTTCGGTGTCTAGGTGGCCGTTGTTTTCGATATACCTTTCCGTTTAGACTCATTTTTCTTGCAATGACGTACAAAGTCGCGCGGGTACCCATTGTGGGAAAATAATTTAAAAAGTTATTTCATTTCTGCTTGGTAGCTTTCTTCATCAGAGCAGGCTGTAGACAGTGCTCCTCTTGCGAAAGATAGGGTTTTTATTTCAGAATGTAGGATGACATCGGAGTATGTTCCTTTGCGATAAACTGAAGTATGAAGGGATCCATCAGTTTTTCGGCATACGAGGACATCCAGAAATGGGAATTGCCCATTAATCTCTGTTTCGAAAGCGAACTTGATTCCTGGAAATGTGGAGTTAAGATTCGTGTGAAGTCGGTTTAACTGGTTTCTCTTGACAATGACAAATGTGTCGTCAACATAGTGCAGCCATTGTTTTGGGTTAAATTTAGGAAGAGCTATAGACGCCAGTTTCTGTATTATGGCTTCTGTTATAAAGCCAGATATAGGCGAACCCATTGGAGCAACTTTCAGTTGCCGATAACATTGTTTGGCAAAAGAAAAGTTGGTTTCTAGCCAAATATCACATAATAGGAGTAGAGCGTCGGCAGGTACATCAGCGGTGTAGGCCCGAAGGAGTTCTTCGGTGCAGCGTCTCGCCAAATCTAATGGGATCGAGGTGAAGAGGGAGACTACATCGAATGTTGGTAGATTGTTAAATTGCTGTTTCGGGCTTATTCTGCCTTCATTTAACCAATCTAACCGTGAGCGGCAGCTGTGACCAGAAACACAGAAACGCATTCGAGCACGGAGCAGATGGTCTACAGAATGTGTCTAGCAGATGGGTCATAAACACTCCATCGAACCGAAGTTCATCATTGTCTCGTCTCCCTCTCCCTCCTCTTGTAGCTGTAGATCGGCATTTATTCAAAAAGGAATGGGCGCACACAGATTTGTTGGCTTAATGAAGAAACTAAGCACGACAGCATAGACCCGAAACGGTACTGTATCTATCTGCTCGCATTTTCTGCCGTCC